>PVKS010039229.1:0-17410 GCA_004027875.1 Aplodontia rufa | reverse complement strand
AATCTAACCCCAAAGCCAGCAGAAGACAGGAAATAATCAAGATCAGAACTAAAATCAATGAAATTGAGAACAAAAAACAATAAAAAGAATTGATGAAACACAGAGCTGGTACTTTGAAAAATAAAAAAGATAGATAGACTCCTAGCCAATCTCACTAAAAGAAGGAGGGAAATGAAGTAAATCAATAAAATCTCCAATGAAAATGGAGCGATCACCACTGATCACACAGAAATCCAACAAATTTTAAGATTATATTTTGAAAATCTATACTCCTCCAAATTAGATAATATGGAAGAAATGGATAAATTTCTTGACACATACAACATCCCTAAATTGACGATACTGAATTCCTAAACAACCCAATAATAGGCACTGAAATCCATACTGCAATTAAAAGTCTAAAAAGGAAGAAAAGCCCAGGACCTAATAGCTTCCCTGCTCATTTTTACCACACTTTTGAGGAGGAATTAAAACCTCTCCTTATTAAGTTATTACAAGAAATTGAAAAGGAGGGAACTCTCCTAAACACTTTTTATGAAGCATCCGTAACTCTGATACCAAAACCCAACAAGGACACATCAAAAAAAGAAAACTACAGACCAATATCCCTTATGAACTTTGATGCAAAAATACTTAATAAAGTGCTAGCAAACCATATTCAATAACTTATCAAGAAAATAATCCATCATGATCAAGCGGGCTTCATCACAGGAATGCAGGGGTGGTTCAACATAGGCAAAACAATTAACATAATTCACCACTTAAACAGAATCAAGGGCAAAAACCATATGATCATCTCAATGGATGCAGAAAAGGCCTTTGATAAAATTCAGCACCTTTTATGCTCAAAACTCTAAAGAAGATATGGATCAAAGGAACTTTTCCGAACTATGTAAAGGCTATATATGATAAACCCTCAGCTATTATAATACAAAATGGAGCAAAGCTGAAAGCATTTCCATTAAACATGGGAACAAGACAAGGCTGTCTGCTCTTACCACTTTTATTCAATATTGTTCTTGAGACCCTAGCAGGAGCAATAAGGCAAGAGAAAGAAATCAAAGGTACAGTAATAGGAAGAGAGGGAGTCAAACTCTCCCTTTTTGCTGATGATATGATCCCGTATCTGGAAGATTCAAAAAAATTCCACAAGTAAACTGCTTGAACTTATGAACAGGTTTTGCAAAGTGGCCGGCTACAAGATCAACACCCATACATCAATAGCATTCCTATACACTAACAATAATAGGGCAGAGGAAGAAATTAGGAAATCAGTCTCATTCACAATATCCTCAAAAAGAATAAAATTCTTAGGAATGAATCTGATAAGGGAAGTCAAAGATCTCTACAATGAAAATTATCGAATGTTGAAGAATGTAATCCAAGATGACCTAAAAGATGGAAAGATGTTCCATGCTCTTGGTTAGGCAGAATTAATATAATAAAAATTCATTTGGAAAAATAATAAACCCAGAACAGTGAAAACATTACTAAGCATGAAAGAAGAAACAGGCATTTTTGCTATATCAGATCTAAAAATACTACAGAGCTGTAGTAATAAAAACAGCATGGTACTGGTATCAAGATAGGAAGGAAGGCCAATGGAATAGAATAGAAGAACCTGAAACAAACCCACAAGTCTTTAAGCATCTGATTTTTGATAAAGGGGGACAAAATATTACATGGAGGAGAGACAGCCTATTCAAAAATTGGTGCTGGACAAACAGGACAGCCACTTGCAGAAAGTTGAAATTAGACCCTTATCTTTCACCTTGCACAAGAACCAAATCAAAATGGATCAAGGAGCTAGGAATTAAATCATCTACCTTGCAACTGATAGAAGACAAATTAGGTCCAACTCTTCAGCTTTTGGGAGTAGGCAAAGACTTTCTCAACATGTCTCCTAAAGTGAAGGAAATAAAGTCAAATCATGCTGAGTGAAGTCAGCATAACCCAGAGAACCAAGGGTTGAATGTCTGTACTTATCTGTGGAGACTGGAGCTAGACCCTGACCATTGCAAAAGGTGGTCAACTCTCATGTATTAAATCCTGAAAAGGTGTAGGGCATACAATCTAAGGCATTTGTAGAGATGTATTGAGAAAGGGGGGAGGGACAAGGGTGGGTAATTAGTGGGGGCTCTAGGGGGTAAATCTGATTTTCAGAATATAAATATATTGTTTTGTTGGAAAAATAAATATTTAAAAAACTGCTTGTGCTTATAAACAGATTTCACAAATTAACAGGCTATAAGATCAATTCCCATAAATCAATAGCTTTCCTATATGCAAACAATAATAGGGCAGAAGAAGAAATCAGGAAATCAATCCCACTATTAATAGTCTGAAAAAAATTAAAATACTTGGGTATTAATTTAATAAGGAAAGTAAAAAATATTTACAATAATATTTATCAAACACTGAAGACAGAAGAATCTGAGAAGATGGAAAGATGTTCCATGCTCTTGGTTAGGCAAAATTAATATATTTAAAATGCCTATTATGCCAAAAGCATGATACAGATTCAATTCCCATCAAAAAACCAATGTCATTCTTTAGAGATATAGAAAAAGCTGTTCTTATAGTTACACAAAACAATAAGAAACCCAGAAGAGCCAAAACATTACTAAAGAAGAAAGATGGAACAGGTGGATTTGCAATAGTAACAAATCTAAAACTATACTATAGAGCTGTAGTAACAAAAACAGCAAGGCACTTGTATCAAAAGAGGAATTAATAAAAATGGAATAAATAGAAGACTCTGAAACAAAGCCACAAATCTATAAACATCTGATCATTAAGAATGGGGGTCAAAATATAACATGGAAGAATGACAACATATTCAACAAATGGTGCTGGATAAACTTGACAGGCATTTTCAGGAAGTTCAAATCAGATCCTTATCTCTCACCTTGCGCATAAATCAAATCAAACTGGATCAACAAACTAAGAATTAAACCAGCTACCATACAACCACCAGAAGAAAATTTAGGACCAACCCTCTAGCATTTGGGTGTGGGCAAAGACTTCTCAATAAGACTCCTAAAGCAAAAAAATGAATAAAAAAATCAGTCAGTGGGATACCATTAAATTAAAAAACTTCTGTTCAGCCAAGGAATTGGTCAAAATTGTCAAGAGATAACATACAAAATGGGAGATAATCATGGCCTGTGATTCTACCGACAGGAGCCTAATATCCAGAATTTAAAAAAAATATTCAAAAAGTTTAAAATCAAAACACTAATAATCCAATTAATAAATGGACCAGAGAACTAAACAAAAACTTCTCAACTGAGGACATTGAGTGAGCCATTGAAAACATGAGAAAGTGTTCTAAATCACTAATAATCAGAGAAATGCAAATCGAAATTACATTAAGATTTTACCTCACTCCAGTCAGACTGGAAAGTTGAAGAATAGAAATAGTAGCAGATGCTGGAGGGTTTGTGGGGAGATAGGAACACTAGTACACTGTTGGTGGAACTGCAGACTGGTACAGCCACTCTGGAAAGCAGTGTGGAGAATCTTTAAAAAATTAGGGATGAAACCACCCAACAACCCAGCTATCCCTCTTCTGTGTATTTTCCCAGAGGAGTTAGAATCATCACATTATACATAATCTAGGGGAACCCTACACATATAGAGGGGAGTATGGAGGGAGAGGCAAAGGAATGGGAGGGGAGGGAAGATAGGAAGGGCTCTAGGGAGACAATCAATAACGTAGTATACTCTTTACCCCCATAAGAGGTCAAATATTATGTACACAATTATTTACTCTGTAAGCTACACAATGATATATATATATACATATATATATATGTATATATATAAATTATATTTCTTAGCTTATGGGCAATGTAGGAGTAACTGTGGTTTATGACCAAATGCATATCATTTTGTTACTTTTAGGCATTTATGATTGTAAAACAACTTAACTATTAAAAAAAAGTATATACATACTTTTTACCAGGTAATATAAAGTTAAAAAATTCATATCTTAAAGAGTCAGATATCAAAACAGTTGTCTTGGAGGTTGAGTATGCTAGTGAACATCTATAATCTCAGCAACTGGAGAGCCTGAGGCAGGAGACTCACAAATTTTAGGCTAGCCTGTGCAATTTAATGAGACCCTGTCTCAAAATTAAAAAGTATAAAATGGGTTGTGAGTGCAGCCCAGTGGTAGAGCAGCACTCGTTTCAATACCTAGAACTAGAAAAAAATAAAAAGTCTTAGCCTCAGAAAGAGGTTGCTGTCTTTGAATTTAGCTCCTGCATGGTCGGCTGGTGGTGGAGTAAATGGAAAACCAAAGGTGTGGAACATCTGTTTACTGGTATTAGGCTAAATTAATTTCCTGAGCAATATAAAAGAAAACAGGCAAATTTCAGTAAGAGACAATGTTCAGGCTAGTGGAGAAACAACATGGTTATACACAATGTATAATCTGATGGAAAGGAAGAAGACACAGTTCCTGTGCCCCATAACAATGTAAAGATGCAAAATGATTTTTTTCTTTTGAGGGAAGAGATATGGGAGCCAGGAGAAGGAGAAAGTCATTGTCAGAACAAGGAGAATATAGTAGAATAAATGAAATGTTGACACTTGCAAAATGCAAATATTTAACTCATGATAGCATAAAGGAAAAGATAGAAAGTTGAATAACTCAGAAGACACAAGGTTTGGTGGACAGCAAGTAAAAACCAGAGACCGTATGACTTCCCCAACTTTGCTGTAGTATCTCATAATCCTCACGTATGTGTACCTTCTACAATAAAGTTAAAGGAAAATGCCCACCCTTGAAATCAGAAATTTTAAAAAGAACATGATTCTACATTTTGCATGTATTTTCATTCTATATTTTGAAAATATTGTTTTTCATTAAACTTGTAATTAGAATTAAGGTCCTCTTACAAATCTAAATCAGTTATGGAAAGAATCACCCTCTAGCTTATGTTATACATTCAATTAAGGAGAAAACTTACGTGACTTACATTAGTTAAAAACCTAGGTATTAACAGAAAAATTGTTTCTACTTAGGTCTTCTTTTGACCCAAAATCTAAAGATAGCATCACTATTTTTTTTTAAGAATGATCCTGTAATATATGGTGAGCATTGTTTCTCTAAGATTTCAAGATTTCAACTGCTCAATGATGGTTCACTGTCTGAGTTGGACTGAATTCGTTCATACTGACAGTAACATATATCAGTCATTTTCATTACTTCTCATTCCACTGAAGATGCCAGATATTGTGAACTGATAGCTATTTTATGTTCTATGAAAATGAATTTCCTATTTTGATTGTAAGCGGAGAACATGAAATATTGCAATAAGATAAAATTATCAGAGATATAGATTTTACATTTACTCTGATGTACATATAATGACTGGGGCAATTTTCAAAACACCATAGACCTAACTTTGTGTGATTTCTTTTACTATATTATTGAAAGACATTTCTTCCAATCGTTACAAGTGTTAGGCAAAACAAGAACCATTAAAATCTCATTTTTCTGACTTGACTGGATCAACATAAATGTTTTGCTTAGGTCAAGTTCATTAAAACATGAAGAAAAAAGATTTGATCATCATTGTGTAGGTTTACTTATTTATATTTAAATAAAATCTGGACTATAAAAGTCAGTTATTAAAACTAAAAAGTAAAATAAAATTTGCAGCTATCTATATATTCTTTGAATGTTTAATCCCTAAGTTAAATAACTTTACTTAAGAGAAGTGAAATTCACCCAAAGGCTGTCTCCAAACCTTAGGGAGAACAGAGCATGGGCTATGCCTCCTTGTATATAGAGGACTTACTACTCTTTTGAATACTTGCATGATCCAACCACTCCATGGGATTCTTTGATAGAATGTAGAGGTTTCATTAATTTAAAAGAAAAAATTACATTTTTATTTTACTACCTCTCATTGAAATTTCCATTTTTTTTCAATTATGAATCTTGTTTGCAAACTACATTGTTAAGACCTACATTTTTACAAATAGGTGTCACAGATAATTATACACCACATTACACTTGTTTCATATTTTTGTAAAAGTCATTTGTGCTCATGTTCAGCATGGCTTTGCGATTGTGGTTTGTTAACCTGAGACTATGTCATGTTATTAAATAAAGTAACAGAATCACAGAACTTTCTACGTAGGGGGCTTGACAGATAGTGGCTCAGAGGTTGGAGCTCTTGCCTCACAAGCATGAAGACCTGGGTTTGAACCCCAGCACCACATATACAATTAAGTGTTGGAGAAACAAAGGCCAGATGAAAAACTACATTAAAAAAAAAGAAATTTCCACATAGTAAGTTTTTTCTTAATAATCCATGTGTTGTCAAAAGGACTTATCCATTTAAAAGCATTATTTTTGAAAAGTAGTCCGTGTGTTTCACTATACTGTAAAAGGTTGACATCAATGAAACGATAGTCAGAACACTTACCTGAAGTGAAAAGTAGGGCCAAGGACAGATAGAGAAATAGGAGAGCACCAGAAGACTATAAATTCTTGGTTCTCACCATACCTCTCCTCATTCATTATAAGCAGAAAGAATATTCAAGAATAATCTGATGCATTTAAATTTCATGGACTTGTAAATAGGCAATGATTTCTTATTCCCTCTCTCTGAAGCAACCATGAAAGTTTCCATGGAATTGCCCCTCATGGACTTGCATTTCTCTTATCTGAGTGTTCTTCTCACATGGGAAGTGGGAACAGTAAATCTGAAATATTAAATCTTCATGCTCTATATCTGAGGATTCTGATTTCCCCATCAGTAGGTAAGGCGTACAGTCCATGCATCCACTCTGTGCACTAGGCACTCTGCCCTGAGTGTTCTTCTGATTTATTCTTTCTTTCTTATGTTTTCCTTCTTTTCTTCCTTCTTCAGTCTTTCCTTTTGTGTAGGTTAATTTTATTGTGATTTTAGATTTTATTTTCTAATCAGGTCCATGATTCATTGTATAGCCTCTAATTGATGATTAAACTCATGTGTCAACTTGACTGGGCTATGGGGTGCCTAAGAAAATTGTTCATACATTATTCTTGGAGTGTCCACAAGGGTTTTTTGGAGGACAATAGAACATAAACTGGCAGTCTGAGTAAAGCAGATTGCCCAATGTAGGTTGGTCTCCAGTTTACTCCTTCTTTCTACAGATCCTGGTAGTTATCAGTTTCCATAATTTTGTGGGTCACTTACATAGACACAAGTATGTATGCATTTTATGGTCAACCATATTATACCATACTTCTTCACTTTTGCAGTACTCCTGACCTCTCCTTTTATATATAGCTTTTGTGGTCTTCCTCCCTCTTCCCCCCATCCCTCTATCTTACCCCTTCTACTCTCCCTCCCTGCTTCCCTTTCTTCTTTTTATTCCCTGAATAATATTGTTAAATTACTCAAAATAATCTGACCTAGTATATATCTGTTGGGGAATACTTTTTTTCCTAAATAATGTAAAAAAACAAAAACAAAAATAACAAAAGAAAAAAAACTTCACACTACATTTACTAAACTTTATGCTTTATAATTTTTTCAAGTATTTTTATTCCCTAAGGAGACAGATAAACATCAAAAGCACCACCTGTATGCATAGAGTATTTTATTTGAAACATGTGTCTGGAATAAATGTTATTTATACACATATTACAAATAGAATTAAGTACTTCAATTGACTGTATGAATTCTTCACACATAATGAGTATAGTGTTATAATGAAATACAGGATTTTGTTCTTATTACACATCTAGTAAAAATATTGTAGAAGTTAGTTTTATTGTCTTAAGCATCTATATAATTTGCATCATTTCTAGCATAATGATTTTTATTGTACATATAATTCACTTATATGGCACTATTAAATTTTCAGATCAGAGGTCAGTCAACAAGTCTTTCACATTTCTTATACTATAAATAAAATAATGATGATAAAAATGATGATTAAATTGTTGACATTTATTATCCACATGATCTCTCTTTGAAAAATCACTAAGCTCCTAATTTTCAAGTAAATGCTTTAATAATGTTCTTTAATGCATGAAGTACTTCCACTATTATACTGATATTTTTTAAAGTTTTGCCTAAATTTTTTCAGGTTTTCTCATATCTTGTGAAATCTAAAACATATTTCATAGTTCATATTTGATTTTTTATCATATGGGTAATATTTCTGCTTTCTGCATAGAAATATTTAATACACTTATTTTTATTTCATAAGGATTTTCTTTTCAAAACAGGCTATTTGGGGAATATATTACTCTGAAATCATACACATTTATGGCAAGCGGGTGCAAATCAGCCAAACATGTGACATCTATTTATACACATATTGTCTCTCCATTATCGAAATCTGATATTTATCAATGGCTGAAGCTTCTTTTATACTTGTTTGGTTATAAGTAACATTTTCTACCATTTCTTACTGATCTTTCCTTGCATTTATTTTTACCATATTTTATGTGCTTATTATCCCTGTAGGATGAGTTTTTCACATGGCTTTCTTTGCTCTGACACTTAGTTGTGTTTGTGGGTGCTGGGGTTTGAACCCATGTACTTGCTCATGCCAGGGAAGCGCCATAACCGCAGAGCCACTGCTCCAGCCCCCAGCACAAGCAATTATAACACACTAAAGAGAATGCATTTTGTCATTTAGGATATGCTAAACCACCAAGAAGTTTTCAATTTAAACTTGATTGGCTTATGTACAAGATAGAAGCTGTGTTTGTTGCAAGATGAAGGGATATAATAGGAGATAATGGGAGGAAATGAGACAAGTTAGAAGTTACAGTAATCATTAAGGAGGGGTGGTGTGAAAGTTAGGGAACTCTCACACTTAAAATTAACTATTCAAATGGAATAAAGACATAACACAGATATACTACATAATAAAGAAGTAAAATGAACTAGACTTGTTAACTATTTATGTCAAAACTTATAAAAAAGGAATAATTAAAAGCTAACAGCAAATCTTTGATTTGGAAGAGAGAAAAACTATAAAGGCAGAAATTGAGAAATGAGTATAGGAAGACAAGGAAATGGTGAGCAGGTATACGATGGATCCAGAATGCCTGTGGTAAGTAAAAAAAGGCTATAGTGCCTGCTAAAGAGTGCATGGCTCTGAAGCACATATGAAAAACATGCTGGGGATTTGTGATTGCTAGTCCTGTCACACATGAATTACTATATGATGAAGAGACAGAAACAGAATTCTTGAAGGATAAAACTGATTTAAAAGGGGGAGAGTGGATATCTGTACAAAAATTGGTAAGAAATAAATGATATATAATGATTTAGATAATGACCTTCTATTTTTACACAAAGCATTCAGATTGAAATAATCTGAAAAGACGACAGTCCAAATTTTTTTGTCTATAAATTATGTCATTCTGAGCTTAATCTCAAGATTCATTTTTAAATATAGGTAGCAATTGTATTAACAAAAGTAAGCTTTTAGAGAAAATTTAAGGAAATCAAGAAAAATAGGATTTTTAGAAAGAAGTTGAAGGAATTATGATTAAAAAGTAGTACTAAAAAAGTCTCTAAAAATGTGCATCTTTTCTAGAATACAGGTGTAAGAAGCAGAAATAGGACCAGTAAAAAATGTTTGGAAAAAATTCATAGAAGCCAAGAATTCTGAGATTATGATGAACAATAATGTACCCTAGATTTTCGGTAGGAAAAAAATGAGAAATGCTCTAATAAAATGACAAATTATTTGCTCTATAGTGACTTTGTTGTTAAAATACTATGTGAGAGATGAAAGATTTTAGTTTGTAGTTATGTTAATATTAGAGCGTAGGCAATATTGTGACTTCCATCTTATGTAGTGCCATTGTCAGGGACAGAGAGGTATGGGAGGAGTCCTATTGTCTTGGAAATGGCCTGTGTGTTTTTGAAGTTGTACTATTCAGCCCAGGCATGTATTTTAAGAGGTTTGTAATGCAATATGTGCAGAATGGGTAGGAACTTGATTGAAAGAGGGAAACCTTCATAGAAGGTTGTGTGTATGTGTCTGTGTGTTTACAAAATTTATTTTTATTGAAAAATATATAAACTGAGGAAGTACCTGTAAAATGGCTTTAATTATCTTGAAGAGTGTAAGAGGAAAACAAAGTGCAGATATTAAGAGAAGAGTGGAGAAATATAAAGATCTTGGCAAGATATGCAAAGAAAAATATTAAAGAACAGCATCAATTGCTTTGCACAGATTATATATCATATATCCAAAGTAATCCAGCAGAATTAGCATTTATAATATTTTTTAGATTATTGGATATAGAAATTTCCCTCTTTGTAACTAAATGTGATTAAATTTGTAAATAAATGAATCCTATAAAGGTTATATCCACAAAGGTCTGCTCTGAATGGGAAATCAATTCTTAGATTTTTTTTCTTGTGATCAAAGCAAGTGCAGGCTTGAAACCAGCAATGATAACCCCCAAATAGAAGTAAATCCAAGATAATAGTTCAAATTATGTTTGCTGTGCTGTCAGGTCATCCTATCTGGGGAAAGTCTGCTTCAAATGTGTTATTGAAAGACAGGAATTGTAGACTACAGGAATCATCCTGAAGATGAAATTTTCTTCTGTTATTTCAGCAAGCATAAGAAAAACCCAGAAGATTCCAAAAGCATTTTTTGATAACTGTGATGCTTTCTGAGGGCTTGGCCTTTACAGGATGGTGTTTTCTGTACAGAAGAGTACAAATAAGCAGAGGCCCTCATAACTGATTCCAAGAGTGGAAAGTGAAGTCACAAGAGGACAAAATCAATGCTGATAAACGCCAGAGCTGAACGCAACTCAGCCCTCCACAACCCAACACACACACACACATACATACAAGAGAAATGTGGTGGGTGAGATCACCAGCTTTTCAAGATTATAGCATTCCACCTATTTTGGTCAGGGAGGAAAGATATACCACCCCACAAATCAATATTCTTTTGAAATTTCCTTTTAAAGACATGGGATAAACCTCCCTCAAAATGCTTTAGTGATTTTGTTTAAAATTATTGCCAAATGCTTCTCAAGTGTGAATAGCCTTCTATGAAAGTGTTTGGCAACTGTTGACAGAAGTGGCGAGTGTCTGCCACTCTCTGAGGTCCGTTAACACCGAGATCACCAAATGAAATTTGTTTGCTCCCTTCTGCAGGACAACATCCACGCCTGACACCCTTCTTTATGTGATATTGGCTTAAATTTAAATTTTCTAAATCTGCCATCTCAAGAAGATGGGTAGATATACTGGTAATTGTCAATCTTGGTCCATTCTGATTGGTACATGTAATCATGTGGGCAGATAAATATCTAGTTCTCATTACATTATGCGTACATTTTGACTAACATAATAACTCCTTCGTGCTGACAAACCTTGGAAAATTTTACTTTTCATCAGTAATGCTACTCTGAATATTAATTCAGCTTTCTTTTTTTATTAAGATACACGCATGGAGGCTGGAACAGTGGCTCAGTGCTTGGAGCACTTGCCTGGCTTGTGCAAGGACCCAGGTTTGAAACTTAGCACCACATACAGAGCTAAGTGCTGGAGAAACAAAAAAATCAGATGAATAAATAAAATTGGTTCTCTCTTTTTCTCTCTCTCACTCTCTGTCTCTCACACACATATATACACATATATATGCACATATACATGTGTGTATATATCCCTATGGTAGTTACTTTCTTTCCAATTAACAGCACTATTTTTAAGTCTGTCAACATAGAACTCATGATATGATAATGGATTTGGTGCCACTTGCTTCCAGATATCCTTTCTTTATTATAATATATTACTGAATTCCTCTGAGGGCCATGTTGCATGTGCATTGTATGTTTATATATATTTCATAATGATTATGTATTTACTTTTTGAAAATTACCATCTATCAACAGCTTAAGCTCCTTATTACTGCATTAAGATGCCTCTCATTAACACATTATTTACACATCTGTGTGAATGGCATACTTATCATATGCCATCTCTTCTAACCTACAAAAGTGAAAGATAATAAATTTGTATTGTTTTAAATGCCTCAATCTATGGTAGTTTTCTATAGTATAAAAGTACTACTAAATATGAACCTGAATTAAATAAAAATATTATTGATAATTCAATATGATTAGCAATGTTCTTATACCTAGGCCATTACTACCCACCTAATTAGTACTTTTATAAAAATGCAATTTAGGTAGCCCTCATATAAAGTAGATGAGGTATACTGTGAACCTTACTCTTAGTCCCCCAATGTTTAGAAATGAAGTTTTCCCCAAAAGTTCATGTGTG
This sequence comes from Aplodontia rufa, assembly GCA_004027875.1. Classification (NCBI taxonomy): domain Eukaryota; kingdom Metazoa; phylum Chordata; class Mammalia; order Rodentia; family Aplodontiidae; genus Aplodontia; species Aplodontia rufa. Next base: position 5,126 of record PVKS010039229.1, on the reverse strand, counting down.
AGACAACACAAGAATGTTCAGAGATGAAATGATTGCATTGAGAGTTGTAAGTAGGGTGTGGCTGAAGGAAATAGGTCATGAAGGGTACGACTTAGTGGCCCATATTTTGCCCATGGTCAATACAGCTCTCTCTCTGCCTCTGCTTTTGGTTACCATGTTCTTAGCTTCTAATCTTTGACACATCTTCCATCCTGCTACTCTGCCTTACCTTGAACCCAGAAAATTGGAGTTGGCCAACCATGGACTGAAACTCTGAGGTTGAAAGTCAAAGTAAACATTTCCCCCTCCAGGTTGTTCTTGTCAGATATTTGGGTAACAAAAACACAAAACTGACTAAAACAGAAATTGATACCAAAAGTGGAGTGTTGATGTGACTAACCTGACCATGTAGTTTACAAGACTTTGGAGCTGGTTGTAGAACAAGGTAATTTCTAAATTTCTGTTATTTTTGAGGTAGCATATATACTATAATTTTCACATATACTCTCATGTAATATGAAACAATATGAGTAATATAGAATAAGAAATTTATTGTATGTATAAATTATTTTTTAAAGAGAGGGACAGAGAGAGAGAGAGTGAGAGAAACAGAGAAGGAGAGAGAGAGAGAAAGAGAGAGAGAGAGAGAGAGAGAGAGAGAATCAGTTCTATTCAGTTCTTCATTTGACCTTCGTTGCTCCAAGACTTTGCTGGGCATGTGGTGCTAGGTCTTGAACCTGTGTACTGGCACATGCTAAGTAAACACCGGAACCACTGAGCCACTGCTCCAGCCCCAGGTATGAGTTCTTAAGAACTCGCAGATACTATGCAAGCGGTATACCACTGTGTTATCTCTCCAGACCTAACTTTGTTTTTTTTCCACTGAGCACTGCATTATCTTAAAATCTCAAGCACTGGTATTCTTTTTTTTTATTAGAAGTGTATAGAGATACAGTTGATGGGGAAACATTATCAAAACATTAGCAATCAATTGATATAAACTTTGTTATCCAGGGAAAATGCCAAAACATGGATGACCACCTTGAGCTTTACTTGTTGCAGTTTCCCCCAGAAGAACTCATGCATTAAATGGGTAGCTCGTGGAGGAATGACATCGGCTTCTGGGATGGTTCCCCCATCTTCCCAATCTCCAGACTCCTATGAGTTCTTCATATCTCCTCCCCCTTCCCATCCCCGTCCCTACACCTCCAAGTATCCTAGAGAGCCATCCCCCTAATACTCTGAAAGTCATTCAATTTGAAGTTTTGTTAGGTTAGCCTTCAGCCCTACTGCTTCCCCATATAAAGCATTGGTATTCTATAATGAATTTAAAAAGTAAATATTAATAGATTGCAACTTAAATTGTCTTAAATATGGGGCAAGTAGGAAAAGCTTCATAGTACTTCCAAATTACAATGAAAAGTATAAAATTCAACACTGAGGCATATTTAACATCGAATTACAAATTTAAATTTTCTTTAAAGCCCCCAATATTTCTAAATTTTATTCAAAAACTAAAAATTTAGAAGACTCAATATTATAATCATGCAATTCCAGGTAAATTGGAATTATTTCAAGTGAATTGAGATAAGCAACCAGGTGACTTATGACTTATTCGCATATAATTTTGGTGATTTACGAACTGGAAAACAGCTGGCAAAAGAATATATCCAGAGTGATAATTTCCAGGTGCACACACGTATATAAAAAATGAGCTGTTTTCTCACAGATTTCAGTTAATACATATCTCTGCATACAAGTCATATAAGTAACTTAGTCTTGTATTTGAGGTAGGGTTATCTATATGTTTATACTTCTCCACCCACACACACAAACTGCAATAGCCACAAATATTCTTTTTCATCTAGAGAGATTTTATATTTTCCTGTGACATTAAGAATTTAAATAAAGTTTTCTATTTGGCCTTAATAATATTTTAGCACTATGCCATAAGATTTTAACCTCTTACACAATTCAAAAGTTACCTGAGGCCAATGGAATAGAATAGAAAAAAAAAAAAACCAGCAAAAAGAATCACATAGAGTCATCTGTTACTCAACAAAATTGCCAAAAACATAGATTGGAAAAGGTCTTTTTAATAAATTTTGCCAGGACAACTGGATATGCTATACATAGAAGAATTAAACTAAATCCTTACCTCTCACCCTATGCAAAAGTCAACTCAAAGTGGATCAAAGTCCTAGGAATTAAACCAGAAACTATGCAACTGCTAGAAGAAAGCATAAATTTAACACTCCAAGATATTGGAATAGGCATTAACTTCTTTACCAAGACACATAAAACACAAGAAATAAAACCAAGAATAAATAAATGTAGTGTTATTAAATAAAAAAATAACTTCTGCATAAAATAGAAAAAATAAATACCATGAAAAGTTAGCCTACACAATGAGACAGTCTTTGAAAACTGCTCCTGTGACAGGAGATAAATACCCAGAATATATAAAGTACTCAAAAACTTAACACCAAAAACAAACAAAACATGGCCTAATTAATAAATGAGCAAAAAATGTATGTGAGGCTGGTTCAACATACCATATCAATAAATGTGATCATCATTTACACAGAATTAAGGACAAAAATCATATGATCATCTCAATTGAAACAGAAAAGGTCTTTGATAAAATTCAGCACCCATTTATGCTCAAAACTCTAAAGAAGATAGGGATCAGAGGAACTTTGCTTATCTATGTAAAAGCCATATATGACAAAACCTCAGCTAGTATAATACTACACAAGAAATGCTGAAAGCATTTCCACTGTACTCAGGAACAAAACAAGGCATTCCACTCTTACCAATTTTATTCAATATAGTTCTTGAGAGAGACCCTAGCTGGAGCAATCAGGCAAAAAAAGGAAATAAAAGGAAGAGAGGAAGTCAAACTCTCCCTTTTTGTTGATGATGTAATCCTACATCTGGAAGATCCAAAAACCTCCACCAGACAACTGCTTGAGCATATAAACAGATTTAGCAAAGTGGCAGGATACAAAATCAATACTCATAAATCAATAGCTTTCCTACACACTAAAAATAATAGGGCAGACATATATATCAAGAAATTGATCCCATTCACGATGTCCTCAAAAAGTATAAAATACTTGGGAATTAATACAAAAAGGGAAGTAAAAGACCTCTACAGTGAAAATTACTGAACACTGAAGAAAGAAATCAAAGAAGACCTGAGAAGATGGAAAGATGGTCCATGGTCTTATTTAGGCAGAATTACGATAATTAAAATGGCCATTCTGCAAAAGCATATATAGATTCAATGCAATCCCTATCAAAATACCAATGTCATTCTTAACAGATAAAGAAAAAGAAAACAATTCACAAATTCATTTGGAACAACGAGAAACCCAGAATAGCCAAAACATTGCTAAATAAGAAAGACAAAACAGGTGGATTTGTAATACTAGATCTAAAATTTTTCTATAGAACTGTAGTAACAAAAATAGCTTGGTAATGGTACCAAAATAGGAATGAAGACCAATGGAATAGAACAGAAGACTCTGAGTCAAACCCACAAATGTTTACACATCTGATATTTGACAAAGGGGCTCAAAACATAACATGGAGGAGAGACAGCCATTTCAACAAATGGCTCTGGACAAACTGGACAGGCATTTGTAGGAAGTTGAAATTAGATCCTTATCTCTTACCTTGCACATAAATCAAATCAAAATAAATTTTAAAAACTAGGAATTAAACCAGCTACCATACAACTGCTAGAAGAAAATTTAGGACAAACACTCCAGCATTTGGGAGTAGGCAAAGACTTTCTCAGCAAGAGTCGTAAATTGAAAAAAAAATTAAAGTAAAATTATGAATGACTGGAATGTCCTTAAATTTAAAGGGTTCTGCTCAGCCAAGGTATTGGTCAAATTTGTAAAGAAACAGCCTACAGAATGGGAGATAATCATGCCCTGTGATTCCTCCAACACGGTACTAAATCCAAAATTTACAAAGAACTCAAAAAACTTAATAACAAAAACACAAAAAATCCAAACAATAAATGGGCCAGAGAGCTAAATAGAAACTTCTCAGAAGAAGACATTGAGCAAGCCAATGAATACATGAAAAAGTGTTCTAATTCACTAATAATCAGAGAAATGCAAATCGAAAACTACATTCAGGTTTTACCTCACTCAAGTCAGGTAGGCAAAGATGATGAATATAAACAATAACAGATGCTGGAGGGGCTGTGGGGAGATAGGAACACTATCACACTGTTGGTGGAACTGCAGACTGGTACAACCACTCTGGAAAGCAGTGTGAAGAATCTCCTCAAGAAATTAAGGATAGATCTACCATACAATCCAGCTATCCCTCTTCTGGATATTTGCCCAGGGGAGTTAGAATCAGCATATTACAGAGACACAGCAAAATATATGTTCATATCATCTCAGTTTACATTAGCTACATTATTGAACCAACCCAGATACCCCTCACTGGATGAATGGATTCAAAAATTGTAAAAATGTGTGTGTGTGTGTTTCAAGAATGTGGCATACTCTTTACCCCACAGAGAATCCCAATAAAACTTAAGCAATCATTTAATTCTGTAAAATTCAAAAAACTAAGCATTTATATTTATTGTAGGGGTGAAATATAGAAGAATCAAGAGACTGGTGTCTGGGTGATGTGGGGGTAATTCCAGTTTAAGAACATACACATATCTTATTGTTAACTTATATGCATTTATGATCATACTATAGCTCAACTTCTTAATAAAAATTTTTAAAAAATAAATGGGCAAAAGAACTAAAAGAACTAAGCAAATATTTCTCAGAAGAAATACAAAAGACAAATAAGTAAATGAGAAAAGAGAAAAACTTCAATATCCCTAAAAAACCAGAAAAAAGCAAATCAAAACTGCATTAAGATTTTGCTCCAATATGAATATCAATCATCAAGAAAATAAATAATAACAAATTCTGGTTAATGATGTGGAGGAAAAGGTACACTCATAAGAAATTCCTGGGACCACTTTGGAAATTAATATGGAGATTCTTCCAAAAGCTAGTAGAACAACAATACAACCCAGGTATTCCACTCCTTGGTATTTATCCAAAAGAATTAAGATCAGTATACTATAGGCATACAGCCACATTAATGTTTACAGCTTT
>PVKS010039228.1:0-10471 GCA_004027875.1 Aplodontia rufa | reverse complement strand
CCCCCATGTTATAGATAGAAATAAGTATATACATGCATATTAATTTTTCCAATTTCTCACTTTCTCTGCCTGTCTGTGTATAGTTGGGTTTCTTATGGAAATCCAGAGTTCCCAGTAGCATTAGTAACACCCTTAGTCCCTCCTTCCCCTGTCTGTCTCCGTTTCTTCTTCCCCACCTTCATAGGTATGATTCCCCTAGCTTTTGTGAAATCTCAACTACAGTGGGTTTATTATTTCAATTAGCTTACTTTCATCCTGCCTCAGATTTTACACTAGTTTCTACATATGAGAGTAAACATTCAGGCCTTGAATCTCTGAGTTTGGCATAATTTTTATTCCACTTCACTCCAGTCAAGTGGCAATGATGAAGAATATGAACTATGACAGCAGATGGAGGGGCTGTGGGAAAAGAGGAACACTAGTTATGAATTCTTTTAGCTTTAGTTTGTTCTGGAAGCTTTTTATTTCATCATCACACTTGAAGTTTAATTTTGCTAGGTATAGTATTCTTCTTGGCAAACCTTCTCTTTCAAGGCTTGTTATATATTTTCCAATCTCTTCTTATTTTAGTGTTTGGTTTGAGAAGTCAGTCATGATGTGAATTGGTTTTCTACTAAACATGATTTGTCTCTTTTCTCTTGCAGGTTTTAAGGTTTTCTTCTTGATCTATATATTAGGAATTTTCATAACAATGTTCCTTGGGATGGATCTATGGTGATTTTGTATATTTGGAGTTCTCTCTGCATCCTGAATATGAGTTTCCATTTCATTCTTGATTTTGTAAAGTTTTAAAAGTGATTTCATTGAACATATTGTGCAGACCATTAGTTTGTGCCTCCATGTTTTTCTGCACCCCAACAACTCTCAGATTTGGTCTCTTGACATTAACCCATATTTCTTTAATATTCTTTTTGTGATCTCTTAAAATGTTTTTGCTATACAGTCTATTTCCAGATTACTTACTTTATCTTTGATACTGTAAAACTTTCTTCCAAGTAGTTTAATCTATTGGTTATGCTTTCCATTGTATTTTTAATTTGTTTTCTTGAATCTTTTGTTCTGAGGGTTTCTGCGTGATTTTTTTCAGGATCTCTTTGAAGTGGTTTTTCACTTTCTATGTTTCCTCTTTGTATTCTTTCCTTACTTCATCTTTTAGCTTGTAGAATGATTTATGTATGAATTTTCTAAAATCATTCTCTGACATTTCTTCCACTGTGCTGTCCTCGATGTGTGTTTTTGAGGCATTTTGGGTAGTTTGGGCTGCTTAATTCCCTTGAATATTCTTATTTTTTGCATGTATACTCATCTTTCAGTATTTTTCTGTTTTCTTCTTTCAAGTGAGGATTTACTTTGTGAGCTTCTTTTCCTTATGGACCTTGGGTTGGGTGGATTTCTGAATACTACTATTTTAATTCAGTGTTTGACCTCTGCTGACCATAATATCAGTCCCTCTTTAAGAGAAGCTATTGAGCCTGTTTACTATAGTCTCTTCTAAGCCATCTCTTGTTGTAGTCAATCTTGAGAGAACAAAACTTTGGTGCAATTGTTCTCTTCAATTCCTAAAGTTCAATGAAATACCTATAATAAAAATTCTGGAAACAATTAAACAAATGATTATTAGTTTAGTTAGTGATCTTATTATTACCTTAAGTTGGTACTAGATGGAGCATGGGAGGAAGATTGGTAAAGTGGAGAGGTAAAGTGGAAGGAAGGCAGAAAGACAGTGGGTGAGAGAATGAGAGGGGGAGAGAGCCTAAAGTCAGTTAATTTGATCATAAATACAGTGAGAGAGAGAGAGAGAGAATGGAATCAGAGAATATTGTTGAATTTACCCCAAAGTAAATGGATATAAAGAAGAATGCTAGGTGTTTTATTTGCATCTATTAAGGCTGATGTCCTCCCCTTTCCTCTGGCAGTTCCACCAGTTCTCTTTTGTTTGGTGTTCTGATGCTGGTTGTAGTCCCAGGCCTCTGGTGGTGCCTTTCTCTTCTCTTAGGGTAATTGCAGGAGTCATCTTCTGGACTGAGGAACTGTGGACTTTGTTTCAGTCCAGTGAACATACAGGTGTTAACAGTGGAGAACTGGTGAATTCGTACCCAGTCAGAATAATGTTGGCCACCATGTCCAGTGGGTGAGTGGATATTTGCCTGGGGACAAGCAGCCCAAATGTCTGCTGAGTGGGCTTTTGCACCTCTTGGTACTTTTCCTGGGAAATGAACAACCTCAGTCAGCTTTGTCCCTTTGTTTGAGCAGAGGAGTGGGTGATATGGGCTTCAGCAATCCACTATTGATGGTGGTCTCTGTAGAAATCCTCTGTTGTTTAATTCCCAAGAGCTTTGTCTGTAGGTGGTAGGGCATGGGAATATTGTGACTGTTGCTGTGCTTGTTCACTGAGGTGACTAGCGTGCTGCTGTGAAATGGCTGTGGCCCTGACCAAGGTCTCTCTTCAGGACTTGGCTTCAAACTGACCACAGTATTTCTCAAATAAAATCTCCACCTTTTCGCATCAGATTGTAAGTTATGAGAGCCCTTTTAAACTTGTGTGTGTGTGTGTGTGTGTGTGTGTGTGTGAGAGAGAGAGAGAGAGAGAGAGAGAGGGAGAGAGAAGGAGAGAGAGAATGTGAGGGAGAGAGATAAAGAACTCAAGAATTTTTTGTTCGGGGGTTGGGGATCCAGCTCAGTGGCAGAGCGCTTCCCTAGCATGCACAAGGCCCCCAGTTCTGTCCTCAGCTCTAAAAAAATAAAAAAGAATTCTTTGTTTGTCTGCCCTTTCTCTCTGGCATCCCCCTCCCCACACATATCCAACTTTCCAAGGTTGGCAGGCAGAGCTCTCAGAGCTCTTTATGAACAATGATATTTGAGTTTCTACCATATAATGAACATCAAAATTCACAATGACTGTTCTGTTTGGATATATAGTCACAGATTAAAATTGTCATTATATAGGAGTTTGTTAAATAATATAGCTGTAGTTAATTAAATATCTGTTGGTTAAAGTTTCAGTTTCTTTTTCCTTTGTTTTTTATAGAGCATGTTTCATGTTCTGGTGTAGGTTTCCTGATGTTAGTTAATAATGTTTTATTTTTACCTACATTATTTGATTACATGGAAATTTCTATAACTTCAGAAATTAGGACAATGTAAGTTTAATTGAAGATATGCATGTTAATTGTTTCTACTGTGAGTAAAATTTAATGTGCTTCTACTTGCCTGTACAAATATCATACCAATTTTGCTTATGAATTTTTATTTTTTATCTGGATTTTCTTTTATCCTGTCTTATACATAGTAATGAGAATTTTCTTTATGAAAATGCAATGTGGATTGAATCCAGGAGTGCTCTAATAATGTGGTACATCCCAAACCTTTTCATTTATGTTTGGCGAGATGTTCTCACTAAGTTATTGAGGATAGCTGGAATTTGAAGTTCTCCTGCCTCAGAATTCCTGCTAGCTGAAATTACATGCATGCCAATCATATATATATTGAATTTGTTCTTATTTTTCAGATAAAGACCATGATATTCTAAAAATAACTTTCAAAATTTTCAATTCTAATTTTATATATTTTTGGAAATTTTAATTGTGATCAAATCCACAAATAAAACTTGCTATCTCCAACATTTTACATGTACTGTTCAGTACCATTTCTTAAAATTGCCATGCAAATGTATCTCTGCAAAATTTTTATCTCAGGAAACAGAAAGCAATTTTTACATACAAACAAGTTCTCATTTCTGTCTTCTCCTTTCAAACACCAACGATTCTCATTTCTCTTCGCATTTTTTTTGTTTGTTTAGGTGTCAGTAGGGTTCTGCAGTATGTCTTTTTGTTAGCAACTTACAAACAACATACTTAACATAGTGTACTTAAGATTTATTCTGATTAAAGATTTCACATAATTTCTTAAATTTTATTTCTTGAAAAATATTCTAATTTCTGTATTCCAAATTACTTCCTCCACTCATTTCAAGGGGTGTTTGCTTTGCTTCCAAGAATGGCTCTGTTGGATAATATTTTAAGTAACATTGGTGTGCAAATATAATCTGCAATAGATGTGAAGGCTTGTTACCACTCTCACTCAGGATTCCATGCCTGTCTAACTTGATGTCAGTACTAGCAATTGAATTCTGTGGTTTTTAATGTTTTTAAGTTAGGAAATAGCATTTCCACATTTGTTTGTATTTTGGATATTTTTGCAGTATTCATACAATGTGGAGAGTCTATAACATTTCTAGAATAGCTTGCACTGGAAGTTGTACAGATGTTACATGGAGTCTGCAGATAACTGTGAATAGTACAAATAAGTTTTATTTTTCAATTATTGATCAAGACCATGTTCAAGAAAATTTAATCAATTGCCACATATGTATAATTTTTTTTAAACATTGGTTCAACGTAGTCTTCCATATTGGAGGGAATCATTGTTGTATATATTCATGTATACATAGGTACTGACAAAGGAAGTTAAGCCCAATCCTAAGCCCATTATCTGCTCCACATTACCCATATATGTGAAGATCTTTAACATACCTTCCACTTTTCATTTTGAATATTATTCTATTATACTTACAAAATAATCTTAATATTTTCACAACTAATAATCTTTGTTTTCCCTAAGAGTGGATTATTTCGTATACTATTCCATTTGCTATAATTCTCAAGTTTTTATATGCTACGTACATAAATCTAATTTGCTTAGAATATGTAAATCTAATTTGCTTAAAATATTTTTCATTGTCTTATTTTGTGATTCTCATTTGCTTTGAGTTCATTTTCCTTTATAGCAAAATGAGGATTGGTGTCTTTAGTTCTTTTCTACTTCTTTATTCAATTCTCTAAATTTTGTCATTTAGATTTGGGAAGTATCATGAGAGTTGCAAATGTATCTACTTTTATTGCAGTAACATAGGGAAAGATGCCTTTTATGGTTGTATATCATTTTACTTTGCCTCTTTCTCAGCTTGTTACATTTAAAATATATATGCTTAGTGTAACTTTTGTTGCAAACTATGTTTTGCCGACCAAAATTTATTCACCCTAGCTTTCTTTTCATCATTTTTGTATATAATATTCTTACATCCTTATGCTTTCGGTCCATTTGCATCCTTAAATTTAGAGTCTGCTCTAGAACATGTACAGTTATTTCTGTTTAATTTAATTCTGTTAGGCAAGCTTTTTATTTGGACTGGTGTTTTTTTACAATGTATTTATAATCAAAAAATATTTAAATGGAAGATCTCATTATTCCTACTTTGTAGGGGTTTTTTCCTATATTAATTACAATTGTTTTCTTAATGGTTGAATTTGTGGTTCTTGGATTATCAGAGTGTCATCATTTGCTTCCTCTCATACTTCCCTTTATATATGATATGGGTTTTGATATTATCACTGACATTGAGATTTAAGATTTCCAATTCTATTGCAGACTGAAGTGCTTTATGACCCATCATTGTAGATAAATATAATTGCTTGTATGTGACTTTTGTTTGCTTAGAAAATTTTAAATTTTCTTGACTTGTGTTGCTGTGCAGATTTATTTTTTCAGTATCAAGAATTCCCTTTAGTATTTTTTGAGGAAAGTTCTAGTGTTGATAAACTTTTGGGGTATTTAAAGTCTTTGTTTCTTCACTCATGTGAGACAGTATTTATGGATATGGTGTTCTTGGTTGGAAATTTTATTATTCCAACCATCTGAGCACATTCCTTTATTATACAGTTTCTACAAAGAATTTCACTCAATTATATATAATATTCTTCTGGGTGACATATCTTTTTCTTTTGGTGCTCTTAAAATTCTCTGTTAATTTTTAAACTTTAATAAAATGTGCTTTGAGTCTTTATTGTTTTTTTTTTTCTACTTGGTGATAATTGCAGTTCTTGGATATTGATATCTGCCAGGCACCAGCTCCAACAAGTCTTAGGGTCCCTGAAGGATGAGTGGAGTCAGCATGGAGGAACAAACTGAACCTCTGGGGCAAGTTGCCAGCAGACACAGTACCCTGCTTGAGCCAAATGCCCTCTGTTATTTATTGTTGATCTCATTTATACAGGTGCATAAACAATGCTTTCATTATCTGCCTCATTAACCAAATTGACCACCTGTAACCATTGAAAGTACTTCAAAGCATCAGACACAAAACTATCCACTTTATCATTAGTTCATGGTCAAATCCTCATGAACTGTTTCATATGTTGTACAAAAAGTTTTTATTTTCAAAAACGATAATGTTGTTCCTAGTTCTCTATACCTGTTTTGATAAAAGACAGATCCAACACTTTCTCAAAACTCTGACTCCCTATTTTCCTTCAGATATTTCTTATTTAACTATGTTATAGGCCCTTATACCCTTTTTAACTGCTAACCCAAAACCACTTTGTGACTATATCCTTACTAGACATTCTGTAGCTATCCTAAGTCCTTTAATTGTTAATCTTAAGATATCTGTGCATTCTAACCTATGGGCTAAGAAGTGAAAACTTCACTTTTGCAAAGATAGGACAGGCAATTTTTATATACTATTTTCTTTGTTCCTTAGTTCCAATTAGTTTGCTTTCTATTTCCAACTCTGCTTTGAAGTCAGTATACCTTCATTCTTCATGATTTTCATGTGTTATACAAGTACCCTTCTCATCAATTCGTCAGTTATTTCCAACTTGAGTAAATAGCCAATTTCTAGAAGGGATGGTTTAGGAAATATCCTGGAATGTTGGCTTTACCGAGCCCTTCCTCAAGTCTGGACTTTGTCAGACAGAAGCTTGGTAGATACTGCCTCCTCCAGATTTCTATTATATTTGTCATTTTTATAATTTCTTAGATTTTCTTTTCTTTTCTTTTTTTTCTTGAGAGGAACAGTGAGAGAAAGAGAGAGAGAACAAATTTTATTTAGTTGCTTATTTAATTTCTCATTTGACCTTCATTCCTCTGACACGTTGTTGCATTTGTAGTGCTGGGGTTCAAACCCATGTCTTGTGCAAGTGAGGCAAGCACCATAACTGCTGAGCCACTGCTCTATCCATGCAATTTTCTTTTCTTTTCTTTTCTTTTTAAGAGAGAATAGCAGTGAGAGAGACAGAGAATGAATTTTTATTGAGTTTTCCACATGGCTTTTATAGCTCTGAAACTTAGTGGAGCTGCAGTTTGAACCTATAACCTCTGCATAATGGGCAAACACCATACCTGCCAAGCCCACATTCCAGCCCTCCAAAATATTAAATTTAGGGTGAGCCACCGTGTTACACCCTGAGCTCTCTTCACATTCTCTTTCTTTCTTTTGTACTTTTTTTCTTTTTTAACTTTTGACAGAAATTCACTATGTTTTCAAGGTTGTCCACAAATTCATCATCCTCCTTGCTCAGCCTCCCAAGTTGCTGGGATTACATATGAATAAAACCACACCTGAATCACACAATTTTTCTTAAGGAAGTTGTCACTTACCCAATTTCTACTTATTTCTATTAATAATTTATTTCTGAATTTCATTCATTTTTCTGTGTTGTGTGGTAATTCACTAAATTTATTTTAAATAGTTACTTGGCTTTCTTTTGGTAAATCAAAACTTTAACCTTTGTCATATTCAATTGCTAATGTTTTAAATTCTTACTTTGATTAGGCCAGATTTCCATTTTTCTTTTTGTGCTGCACTATTTTTGAGTGATTTGTCTATCTGAAAACCAACCAACAGTAGATTGCATAGTTGCTTTGGAAAACAATGTGGAAATTACTAAATAAATAAAAATAAGTAACCACAGTGCTAAAAGATTGTAATCCTAGTTAACTGTGAGGCCGTGCAAGAGGATTTCAAGTTTGAGGCACATCATAGTATCTTAGTGAAAACGTGTTTCCAAATGAATAATTTATAATGGGCTTGAGTTGTATAACTCACTGGTCAGCATTCTTAGGCTTCATGTCTAGCAGCACCCAGAAAAAATTAAAAGTAGAATAATCCCATGATACATAAATTCAAGTACTAAGTAGTTATTCACATTGGACCAGCATGTTAAAGAGATACCTACACTATTGTGTTCATCGCAAGAGTTTTTCACAATAGTCAAAACAGGGATTTAACCTGTATGTCCACAAATGATGGAATGAGAAATAATGCAGTATTTATACACAATTACTATTTAACCATAAAAGGATATCATAGCACTTAATTGATGTGAAATGACTATGCAGGACTTTACATGTAATAATATAAGTCAGACAAAAATTCACAAAGCTGCTTGAGCTGGTGACTCATATGTAGAATTCAGAAAAGCAGAGAGTAAAACTGTGGTCCCAAGGTTCTCTGTTTTGTGTAGTATTGACGTGTTGTTGGTCAAAATCTGCAAATTTTTATTTTAATGTTCATAAAAATGTCGTGTTCTATTGTGCCACATGGTGAGGGTAGTATATTTTATTCTTCGTAAATGCTAAAACAATGAGAATTTATGCACAAATACAAAGTATTTTACACTTTCTAAGCACAAAATTGATAATTACATGAAATCATCCATAGACAAATTCACTACATTTAGTCATTTCACATGTATATAAACTTGAAAGTACCATGGTATCTGAGTAAATGCTTAAAATTTAATTTGTCAGTGAAATATATCAGTAAATATCAAAAGTTAAAAAATAGAAAGCAAGTCACTTCTCTTGATGGCCATGCTGGCATCATCCAGCTAATATGACAGTCTTTCATTGCTTCTCAAACTTCTTTTCTTGGTATATTTTCTCTAGATATATGTGTGTTTTTACCATTGAAAATTCTGTCCATATTTCTTCTTGAGCATTCATTGATAATTTACTCCTGTGAATATCTGTGGTATCATCATGCCATCTGTTATTTTCAGGTCTTTCTCTCATGGTAGACAGAAACCAGTTTTCAGGTAGTCCTCAAGGAAACCACAAATGTTTGAATATATTTCACGTCTCTCATTCTACTGAGAGAAAGGAGTTGGTAGATTGTTCCTTACTGCACACTTCTGTATTTTTGAGGAAATTGTTGTATTTATAAAAGTAACACTTCTTTTCCCTCTACTCTTTTGCTTTCCTTAGTAATGTACTCTTATTGTGTAATCTCTAACATAGGTAGGGCAATTCTGACTAAGTAATATTGTCTATGCATTTTATATAGTTTATATAATTCTGGAGTAGTAATATTCTTGGATTTACTACTATTCTGTCCTTCTGATGTCCTGACATGACTAAAATTTCATGTATTATTTTTGCAGAATATATTCACCTAAGTTTACTAAGTAAAATAATTGTTATTTTCATATATTTCAGCCTTGACTTCTCCTCACACAGATGAATTTTCAAACAACCTTTACATAGATGAAAATTGTGGTAAAGTCCTTGTTCAAAGCTCAGAGGTTATGCCCCAACAAAATGTTCATAGGAAAGACAAACCTTACAAATCCAGGGAATGTGAAGGAGCTCTTAATCAAATTGCAACTCTTACTCTGTACAAGAAAATTTTTACTGAAAGAGAGTCCTGTACGTTTAAAGAATGTATCAAAGCTTTTGATAACTCAAGCCTTTTCAAACAATGTGCATTCTATGGAGATATACAACCCAGCATACTTAAAGTGTGTGCCCAAACTTTTAATCAAAGATCACCCCTTGTTAAGCATCAGAAGATTCATACAAAAGATAAGCCCTTCAATTGTAAAGAATATACCAAAGACTCAATTAATTTTTTAACCCTTACTCAACACCAAGCTATTTATGCTGGAGAAAAGCCCTACAGATACAAGGAATGTGACAACATGTTAAATAAGATCAAACACCTTACTCAACATCACCATCTTCATACTGGAGAGAAGCCCTACAAGTGTGAAGAATGTGGCAAATATTTTAATAAAAAATCAAAACTTACATCACACCAGAGATTTCACACTGGAAAGTCCTATGAATGTGAAGAATGTGGCAAAGCTTTTAAAAAGAGATCATTACTTAGAACACGTCACAGAATTCATACTGGAGAGAAGCCCTACAAATGTGAAGAATGCAGCAAAGCTTTTAAACACAGATCACAACTTACAATACACTATAGAATTCATATTGGAGAGAAGCCCTACAAATGTGAAGAATGCATCAAAGCTTTAAAAAAAAGATCAAGCCTTACAAGACACCATGGTATTCATACTGGAGAGAAGCCCTACAAATGTGAAGAATGCAGCAAAGCTTTTAAACACAGATCACACCTTACAGTACACCAAAGAATTCATACTGGAGAGAAGCTCTACAAATGTGAAGAATGTGGCAAAGCTTTTAAAGAAAGATCGGTACTTAGAATACATCACAGAATTCATACTGGAGAGAAGACCTACAAATGTGAAGAATGCAGCAAAGCTTTTAAACACAGATCACAACTTACAATACACTATAGAATTCATATTGAAGAGAAGCCCTACAAATGTGAAGAATGCATCAATGCTTTTAAAAAAAGATCAAGCCTTACAAGACACCATGGTATTCA
>PVKS010039227.1:0-17416 GCA_004027875.1 Aplodontia rufa | reverse complement strand
ATGCTACTTTTAAATTCAAGGGGCTGTGAGGCCTAAGGAACTATGTTTACTCTCTTCCTGCATGCTGAGATTTTAACAAGAGATACTTGGAAAGGAATATCAAGAAACACTAATTCCTAAGGAGTTTTCTCTTCTCTTCATTTGGACACAAGGAAACTGGAAAGATTCCATATAGGTTTTCTTTATTCTTAAAAAACAACTTCCTGAGGATTTCACCTGCTCTCATTCCCTCAATGCCTGGGCCGGCTCTAATTCTGGTGCTAAAGATGTGCGCATGCTCCTTTACTAGATTAAGTACAGCCGGTTCATTTTTTTTTTTTTTTTGATCTGAGCTCAATTTTACTGGTGAATTCACCTATTTTATACACCTAAAGATGTTTTTCAGTCAGTCTTGTTTTATCTAACTAGAGTTTTTTTTTTAATTATGGTTTTTACTGCTGTCTTTATTCAAAAGGTCAATTATTCCAAGGTTCTAAAATCTGTTTCCTGTTGGTTTTTATGTGTGCACACCTGTCCTGTGTGTTTGTGTATATGTATGTTATATATATGTTCAATGTGGTACCGAATTGGCTTATAGATGAGTGCTCATAAATTAAATTTAAAAAAGGAAAAAAAATGGATCCAAATGACTTTTAATTCACGTGACTTAAGCAATTAAAAAGGGGTTCAATCTAAATCATTTTAGACATAAGAGTAAAGATGTGTTTAAGAATACTAGTTCACATACTTGTTTTCTAGGTGGTCAATCACTGGAATGTTTTCTATAAATGTTTAGAGCGCTTCATTCAGTACTTCTAGGATTTTTCTTCAATGGAAAGAAGACGGTTTATTTGTCTAATATCCTGAGGTTTCATGGATAACCTAAGTTAACAATAAAAATGAGTAAAGTAGATTTAACATAAATTGGATTAATCTCCATAAATGTGTTTGTTAGAGGAGACATCTGATGAGTTTGCAAAGTCAAAATGTTAAAACATTGATTGCTAAGTAAATTGGAGTAATCTTGATTTAGTTTCTATAAGGTGACATTTGGGTTTATTAAGTGTGTTCTTATAAGTTCTAACATTCATTTGGGTTTATTAAATGTGCTGTTATAGATTGGAAACTAAAAAGATAATTTAAGATTGCTTTGATCTGGGTCTTCACTAAAAGAAAGCAAGGTTGTTAAGACTTAAAATTCTAACAGGTATAATTTTATATGTAAAGAGTACAAAAGGTTTCAGTTGTGTATCAATTAAAGTACTATAGATGACACAAATATTTAATTTTATTAGATGAAGTAAATAGAAAGAACCAATTACTGTCTTTTAAACATTGTTCATTTTAAACCTGGCTTACATTTGCTTTAAATGCATAGAGGGTTTATCATTAATGGGTTATATGTATAAATCAATCTGATCACTGGTACTGTTTCCTCTTGGCAATTTCATTTTGTATTTTTTAACTAAATAGTATGACCTATAGTATTTCTCACCTTAAAGTAATTGGGAACATTGGAAGTTTCATAAGGATTGTATCAGAATGCAGATTTAAGAAAGGGTCAACAAGCAGCAAAGAAATATAAAAGGATATAGGCATGGACATATGCTTTGATATGGAAACTGGAATGAAAGAGATGTTCCTGGATGAAGAAACAGTGTCTAAGTAAGTTACACAAGGTTTGTGGAAGGTAAATCTTAGAAGCTTGTGTGTTAGTAAGTTGAATATAATTGGCACAATTTAAAGTTATTTAAGGTTTCATTTAAGTTCAAACAATAATGTAGTGTTATGAACCAGAATCTAATTCTATGTATTGAAATATCAAGGGTTTCTTAAAGCATGACCTGCTCTTATCAGGTGTTTAGGCTTAATGACTTAGAAAAATTAAAATCTTAAAGGAATTGTAATTTATACCTGTTTTACTTCATAATATCAAATGAGCAACTGTTTGTAGGTTATTACAATATAGCTGACACTCTGATATAGCTAAAATAAAACTATATTTACACATTGTATTTCAAAACTTGGGTTACATAAATGTTTCATTGTTAAAGCTTTTGCAAAATCTATGCAAGCTTAAGAAAGTTAAATTTAGTTAATATAAGGACATCTATATAATTAATACTGGCTTTGTGTATTAGATTTATTCATGTCTTTCAAGTATATAAATTCCTTAAGATGTAAAATTTAGTGTGGCATTTTATCAAGCTGATGTTTCCAAACTAAAAGTTGTTTGTAACAATGGTCTCCATCAGGTTTATACGGAAACAACAAATTTAAGTATTTATTTATATCATTTAATATTTTGTAATTGCAACAGAGTAACCTTACTTTATACTGGAATAAAAATTTAACTGTATGTTTATGAAGCAATAATCAGAGCCTAATTAAAGATTAGCAATGTAGAACATAAAAACATTTTGCTACCTTTTCTACAAAAAGGAGCTCTTAATGTTTCTTTGATTCGTGTTTGAGATATAAGGCTGTATATTAACTAAGTACTTAATATAGACTCAGGGAAAGCCCTACAGCCTTTCTGGAGAAACTCAGGGAGGTACTGAGAAAACACATCATCATGGACCCTGAGTCCACAGAGGGCTACATAATTTCAAATGACAAAATTATCACTCAGATGGCCCCAGACGCTCGGAGGAAATAATTGGCACATGGCCCTGATAAGTCTTTAGATAATATCTCCTAGCTTGCAACCTCTGTCTTTTGTAATAATGGTCAGGAGGAGAGGAAAGAAAGGGAACATAGAGACTAAAAAGCTGAGGCACTGGCTGGCTCTGCCCTACAAGGAGTAAGCTTCCAGGATTATAGAGAAGAGAAATGGAATGGACCCCAAGCCAGGAAAAGGACTTATGTTCATTGTAAAAAAGGGGACATTACCTGTGGGAGTGTCCACCACAGGCCAAGCACAAAGCAACCACCACTAAGGCCCTATCCTATCTGTCAAGGCCATAACTGGAGGAATAAATGTCCCCAGGGTCGCAGGTCCTTGGGTCCAAAGTTCCCCACACAGGCCTGACAGGGCTGAGTTCGGCTTTTTTGGCTCTGTGACTCCTATGGCTCTGTGACGCCTATTACCATGCATGAACCCCAGATATGCTTCTCCATGGGAGCCAAAAGGTCGGTTTCCTCTTGGACACTGGTGCTAGCCTTTGTACTTGTCTCTTACCCTGGATCCCCCTACTAATACTGTGACAGTGCAAGGAGTGTCTGGAGGGCCTGTAACTAGAAACTTGACTCTCCCATTAAGTTGTAAATGGGACAGGATGGTGTTTTCTCCTGCATTCCTGATAGTCCAAAGAGTGTCCTTCTCCTTAGGGGAGAAATTTACTTTGAAACATTCAAGATTCTATCATGGTAAACCGAATGGGGAATGGCCTCAAGGTAATTAATGAAGCAGACATTCCCCTCCACTCTGTGACTAATCCTTATACTGTGTCACTCGAGGTTCTAGCTACTGCTATTTAGTTTACCGTGTTAAATGTCTTTTTCTGTACACCCCTCGACTTTCAATTACAATATGTGTTTCTTTGAGGAGCCAAATAACAGACCTGGTTTTTCCTCTCAAACTCGATGTAAAGTTTCATTCTGACATTAACTTTGATATCTTAGTTCAGCAGATCCACTCCAACTTAGAGTCTGCTGAACTCCCGATTGTGATGAAGATGGAGCCACCCACAAGCACTCCAGATGACCTCTCACAGACTCCTTATTCAACCCAAACATTATCAAGGGAAGACCCAAAACTGCTTGCCCTACGTCGCCCTTTTCTCAGCAGGAAGTAACCAGATTCAGCAGGAAGTAACCAGATTCGCCCAAACCCCCACGTCAGTTTGGGTTTCCCTAAACAGAGGGGGAAATGAGGCAGAAAAATTTAGGCAGTTCAGTGTAGGCAGAGCAATGTGGGTTGATAAGGAGATCATCTTTCCTGAGAACATCCCCAATGCTAATGAGGGTCTGATAAGACAGGCCCAGATGCAGACACTCCCTGCTGCTAAGCAAGGAACCACAATCTTTCTTGGTGCCTAAGGCATGGATCAAAGAACCTAATGCATGGATCAGAGACTGGACCAGAATTCCCAGGGCCTGTACAGAGGCAGGGAAGCAGTGACCAATCCAGGAGAGGTTGTCATATAAAAGGGGCAAAGCTCACTGCCTCATGGGCTCTGTCCCCTTCCCCCACTCTAGGGGAAGTCTGTTCTTTTCCCTGTGCTTTACTTTCTATAATAAAACTTGTCTACTACGCTTGCCTCAGTGTCCCTCGGTTTCATTCTTTGACTCCGAGAGGACACGAACCTGACATCCACATCACCAGCCTCAGTGTCAATCAGCATCAACACAAGAATGAGCGGCACTGCATCTGGACTGGAGAGAGAGCCAGCAGACAGAAACCACACCAGACACCAGAACAAAGAACTGTTAAGAAGGTGGCTAAGAAACGAGAGAGGGCACTCTAAATGATGGGCCGCAGATGCCCTTTGGACAAGGAGGTGAAGTGCTGTACACACCTGGCAAAGGCCCTGAAAGATGAACTCAAGCCCTGAGGCTGGGGCAGCACTGGCCAGTCCTAGGGTTTCTAAGTGCCAAGGCTCGGGCTCACTATCAAGAGGTAGGGCTGACCAGTCAACGCTGGGTCCCAGAGGCGACCACAACAACGCTGTTCAACAAGTGTGGGAAAACCCCAAACTGGAACCAGCTGCCTATATGAGCAGGAACTTGGCCACCAAATGTCACAATGAGAAGAAACAGGGAGCTGCAAGCTACCTCTCCTGGCCTTGTAGGTGCCCCCTAGCGCCGTCTTTAGACCACATGTAAAGGAGTGAGGGTCAAAGTACCAAGTGGGGTAAGCAAGTGGCAGTTCAGTGTGCACAGAAGACCTGATCAGATAAGCACAGATGATGACAGCCAGGTTCCCTACTGTCAGAGAAAGGAGCTATGGGTAAGAGAGAAAACTGAAATCAGCCACATGGTATGGGACTTGCATAGGGGTGTGAGTGTGACCTGTTTTCAACACACAGGTTGATGGAGAAATACAGACATAAATGGGCATGCACACGCACATGGTCCTAGCTCATTTCCTGAGAGCCTGCTAGCAGCAACACCCCAACAACAAGCACACACAGTGCCAGTCTTGGTTTCTAAACCCCGTTCTCCATGGAAGGAACCAGAGTTCCTCTGGCACGTACAGAGCCCAGGCAGCAAAGCACAAGTGAGCCTGAGGCATTGTTATGCAAAGCCAAGCTTGGAGGACAGTGGTGCACCAGACGGTCACAGATCCTCACAGAGCACAACCCATCAAACAGCACCAGACCCTGGAGGAGCCTGTGCTGAAAACCCCTGTCAATTACAAGTAAAAAGGGTGAGTGACTAACCGAGTGACCAACAGCCACCATCAGTAACGTGACCAAGTGAAACTGATACCTTCTGACAGGACACAGGAGGAGAATGAAGCATCCCTTCTGCAGCTCCCCTGCAGAGCACACACGACCTGAATAGAATCAGCAAGAAGCACAGGTATGCCCAACACAAGGAGCATGCGCCAAAAGGACTGCCTAGCAGTTTTCAAGTGCCAGCGCCACAAAAGCCAAGGAAAGACTACGGAGCTATTCGGACAGAAAGGGACTCGGGGCACAGACAAGGTCCCCTGAGCACAGCTCTGCAGGGAACTTTGGGTTACACGAGATGGTGTGAGCAATCTGTGCCACCCTGTCACCTTTGAAGACTAGATGGAGCCTCCCATCGATGATAAATTCTTCATTTCAAGTCACATTGTGGTTATACATATAGCCCTGTTTGTAGGAAACAGAGCTCAAAGGGCAAGGACGTATCATGTAAAAACTTCCTCTCCAGAAGGAAGTTTTTACAGATGAGGGTTCTTCGTTCAGTTATTTGCAACTTTTGTTTAAGTTTGAAACTGTTTCAAAAACTATTTTTTGCACATTTTTTAAAAGAGGTCATTTGTTGCAAACTGGAAAATAAGCAGAAGAGGTTCAAGTCTGCAAGTGGAAAGAGCCAAGCCCATTCAGCCACTGCAGATACAGGAGAACCAGTGTGGTTGAAGACCTGCTGCTCCGGTTTCACTCGCTCCAGGACCAGCGCTAAGGAGGGTTTCAGCCCCAGGACCCTGATGAAAAGGGCACAGTTTACCCACATGGGAAAGCCTCGCAGGGGCAGGTAGGTTGGGGCGGGGAAGCGGAGCTGGGGTAAAGCAGTAAAAAACATCACCATTGTTGCTACAGTGCCTGAGAAGGGGAAGAGATCAGAGCCCCCCTAGCCCCGTTCTACTGCTGTTTTGTATTTCCAAAAAATGATCCCTTTGGAACCATGAATTTATGTGGTAGGGAAGAGGTGAGAGCAGGCAGGCGAGAGGCAGTCTACTGAGGAACATGCAAGAAGGAAGCAGAGCATCAGCTTTATCTAAAGCCGTTTTTCAGTCTGCCAAGAAAGAGAGAATCAGTTTTATTTAGTTTTTCATCTGGTCTTTGTTTCTCCAACACTTAGTTGTATATGTGGTTCTGGGGTTTGAACACGGGTCCTCATGCATGCCAGGCAAGAGCTCCAAGCACCGCTCCAGCACCTGCTGGCATATACAAGTACACAGGTTCAAACCCCAGCACCACGTACACAACGAAGTATTTGAGCAACAAAAGCCACTTGAGAAACTAAATAAAATGTATTCTCTCTCTCTCTCTCTCTCTCTCTATCCCTCTCTCTTGGGGGGGGGGGAACATTGATGCAGCCAGGCATGGTACCGCACCCCTATAATCCCAGGGGCTCACAAGGCGGAGGCAAGAGGATCCCAAATTCAAAGCCAGCCTCAGCTACTGAGCAAGGCCTTAAGCACTCAGGGAGACCCTCTCTCGCTGGGGTTCGGTGTTAAGCACCCATGGGTTCAATCCCCAGTACCAAAAAAGAAAAAAAATACAGATGCAAAACAAAACCACAACAATTGAAATGTCATGAGTGGGCCCAGTAGCAGACCACTTGCCTAGCATATGTGAGGCACTGGGTTCAATCTTCAGTACCACATAAAATAAATAAAATAAAGGTATCTACATATTCGACAGTAAAATAAAGTTGACAGTTCATCTTGCCGAGAGCACGGCTAACACCGAGGGTCAGGTTCTTGGCTAGCCAGTGCAGGAGAAGCAACACTTCACAGGCCCAAAACACACCCTTATGGCAGATCAATACCCGTCATCAAGTTTCTGGAAAATGTGCTCAAATTACAAAAACACTTCCACTCTCGTTTCAATAACTAAGATGTTTTATAAGTGACAGCACTCTCCTTCACAGGCAGGCAGCCGTGAATCCTTCGGCAGGAAATCAGTTAGAGAAAAGCCCTATCAACACCCACGCACAGCTCTGTAAGTATAAACTCTCCCACCCAAGCTGACAACAGAATGGCAAAGTGTACCATACACACATTAAATTTTAACTGGATGCAACATGAGATCTTAGAGGACTGAAAAGGAGGCCCTTTGGTAATATTGAGTCAGAAGCCAAGTGGGCTTCAGATCAGGCAGCAACAGTCCCGCAGGCAGATCAGACACCCTCGTTCCAGCTTCAGGCAGTAGCAGGACGGGCCTCTGCACTGAGAGCCTGGCTCATATAGTCTCAGGACTAACGTGAGGAGGGGATGCCTGCCTTCCCTCTCCTTCACTCAGTACTTGCCAGGCTGCATGATTTCTCCATTCTTCTCCATCTGGGGACTTGCTTTATCATTACCAAACAAAATCTGAAGGCCTCACTGTGTGTTCCGCATTCCTGCTCGAGGGTAGTTTGTCCCACTTGAAGCCCCCAGTCAAGGAGGCAGCAGTCCCCTGCTGCTGTGAACACAAATACATCATAGTTTACAACTCTTTGCAGGGCTGAGGGTAGAGCATAGGCATAGCACGTACAAGACCTGGGTTTGACCCCCAGAACAAGTGTACGTCAAAGTGACAGGAAGGACAGAGCCCATGGAGCCGTATGTACAAGCCACAGAAATGCTGCAAAGGTTTCGTCACAAAGACCCTACTCTGCTTGGTGCTATACCAGCGAGATAGCCAGTTTCCAGACCATCTCTCACGTGAGTCACTAGGAAGACCCTGTCTACATACATCCTAAAGTTAAGAAAAAGGAAAATCAGAAGAAATGAGTGCTGGTGATCAAGTGGTTTAAGAGCTCAGAGAAGGTTTAAATTAAGATTACAGTGTTCTTATAACCTCTGTTCTCATAGTGAGTTCCTCAGATCACGTAAGCAGACCTACAGGGCATCCTGCCCAGCAGGAGCCCCAAATTTAGGAGTCAGGCTCCTCTCCCAGCAGGCAAGGCCTGTCAGTCCTCCCTGCCAGCCAACCACACAATGTGCTGCCAAGAGCCAGGTGGGCTCAGCTGCCATGAGAAGGTGGTGCTTTTAGAAATGGAAAGCCCAAATCAGGTGCAGCTGGGCAGCAACACCGGCAACTTGTGAGAAGGTGCATCCTCCGGTCTTACCCCAGACCCGCTGCACTGGACCTCATGCTGCGTTCAACAGGCCCTCTGTGTCAGCCTGACACACACTCACACCTGAAACCCTGGCAAGCAGCACCGCTGCACACGATCACCACTGCCAACTGGAATCACATATGTGCAGCAGGGCACTGCTGCCCGACTGAGCATGTGACAGGCCCTCTGGCCTCTCAGAGGCCACTGCCTCACCACACCTCAAGGATCTCACTGGAAGCACGCAGCTAAGGGATCCCCACCAAGCACTCAGCTCTGTTCAACAGGCAGCGAGCTCTCATCAAACAGAGGTCAATACCACTATCACTGGGTCACATTTCATCTTCTGATTGATCAGTTATATTAGTATGTATGTATGTATCCAGCCAACTCACCAAAGAAGGTGCCCTGGTTACAAACTGCCACCACTAGGCTGACACCCAGACAGCTCAGAACTGACACTAAGCAGCACTCTACATCAGATATCCTAAAAGGGCCCTAGGAGGGTGGGCCCCAGGTGTGGCCTCCTGTGAGGAACAACCCTCAGGTAACAGGGCTGCAGTGAGCCCAGGCTCCTCTGCCAGCCTGCTAGGCTGGGGAGGGGGAAGCATCTACACCTGGTCTCTGCCCCATCCAGGGGAGGGCTGTTCCTGGTCCCCTACCTAAATCAGCACTGTCTTAGTGCAGAGGGAGTGGCAGGGAGCTTCTGACCACTCCACCCACCTCCACATTTCCACAGGTGCCTACTTTCCTTTGGGAAAACTCAGCTTAAGAATTTCTTCATAGGAGCTGGAGCGGTGGCTCAGCAGTCAAGCACTTGCCTGGCATGCATGAGGACCCGGGTTCAAACCCCAGCACCACATACACAACTAAATGGAGGAAAACCAAAAACCAGACAAAAAACAAAATTAACTTTTTTTTTTTATTTAAAGAGAAATAGACAGTGATAGAAAGAATCAACTTTATTTAGTTTTTCATGTGGCCTTTGTTGCTCGGACACTGTTGTGCACTTGGTGCTGGGGCTTGAACCCATGTCCCACACATGCCAAGCAAGCACTGTAACTGCTGAGCCACCGCTCCTGTCCAACTCTCTCTCTTTTTAAAACAAAACAAAACAAAAAGAACTGCTTTACAAACTCGGAACATGAAATTGAAAGGTCACTGAAACTCAAATGTTGGCCACTGCTCCTGACCTTGTTCACAGACTTCTTAGGGTGAGCCAGAGGCAAAACGCAGTTGCTGAAGCCACGTGTGGAAGAACAAAGAAAAGCCTGCTACCCTGCTACTTCAGGGAAATGGGACAAAACCTTCTAAAAAAAAAAATGCACACTTTTCCCATTAGTAAGGAGAATTTTAAATTTAAGAGTTTTACTTCTCTATTTTGCTTGTCTGACCTCATTTGTGTAGGACAGGCCAAGGAAAGCCTCAGCAGTGCTTGAGGAAGAAGCAGAGATGCCTGGGTAGGGGGACATGTGCCGCCTGCACATCTGTACTGAAATGCCCACGATGGCTGCAGATGCAGGCCAGGAGTCAGGGTGTGCTGCATGCCACCTACAAGTGAGGACCTCCATCACACAGAGCTGCTTGACCCCAGGGCAGCAGTGAGTACCTCGGCCTGGGTCCCTCTCCGCAGCCCTAGGGGCAGACAAGACGAGTCCTCTGCAGAGCCCTGGACCAGGGCCATGTCCAGTCTTCCCCAGTCTCCTAAGCTACCCTCTGCTTGTGGAATTACATCAGCCAGGGGGGATACAAAGGGAAAAGTCCTAGTTACTGTCACCCTTTAATGTATGCCTATGCCAAAATTTAACTCAGCAAGAAAAACCACAAGTTAATAATGGCCTCTTGTCTGTTTCCTTCACTAAAGTTTTTAGGAAGAATACAAGCCCAAATACAGATTCCTGTTCTTTTCAACAGTGTTCAACTTTCTAGGGCCTTTCAAAAGTCTTTGTAGTTCCTCACCAAACCATGTGACCCCACCCCTCTTCACCTAACTGCTCTTCAAATGCAACAGTCACAAAGACTTGTAACATCAGGAGCGGGTGTGGAGTCAACTGCTCCACACCCACAGGCACCTGCTAGCTCTGGCTGTGAGTCACCTTTTGCCGTCAAAAGTCATCTAGAAATGACCCAATGACACAGGCCCTACAGGCCCTGCTTTCTTATCCCTGAACATTGAACTGAGGAACAAGGCCTCCATCCAGATTGCTGAGGAAAGCTCACAGGGGACCCCTACACCAAGCCCTCTCAGGGTAGCACAGGGCAGGGATACAGGTGGCCAGACAAGAATCAGGTGATTCTGAGAAAGAAGCTGCAGGGGTGCATTTTATGGCATGGGAAGTTCACCCCCATTAAACTTACAGAAAGAAAGAAAAGGAACAAGCTGTGAGTAGAGGTTATAATTTTTTAAAAGGGGATGTGGAAGAGAGAGGAGAGAGGAGAATTAATGTGTGTTTCTAAGCCCACAGAACAGCTTAGAAAAGAACAGCTTAAGCAAAGACATGGAGGAGGGAGCCACAGCATGTCTGAAAGAGCCAAGTGTGTGGCTCAGGCGTGGGACCAGCCACATAGGGATGCAGGCGGGTCACAGGCAGAGCTATGACCTCGCAGGGAGGTCATAGCAAGGAAGCAGAGGATGTGTATGGGGTGTGACATGCTGATTAAAGTTTGTGTTGGCTAAATACAGGTTCGAATGGGATGTTAAACTAAAACACTTTGCAAACTGCAGTACAGCACTACCCCCTATTCACAGAGTTAACTTAAATCTGTCATTTGCCAGCAACTGTTCCAGGCAGCATGGATAGACCTGTGAGCAAACAGAAGCCCCTACCCACAGGAGCTTACCTCCCAGTAGAGTAAGACCTAGAGGAAACCTAAATGGAAAGATCAAGTAAATTACATAGGAAGGAGTGAGCCTTGCAGATAATAGAAAAGGCAGGGACACAGGACATGGGCTGTGGGGGTACAGGGTGGGTAGTCTGTGGGGACAAAAGCCATGAAGATGGTGGGAACCGGCAGACCCCCTGTATTTGAATGGCGAAGCCACTGGGCATCCTATGCAACTAGCCACAGAGGGAAACACTACCCAGTGCTTTGGCCTGAGCAACTAAGAGGCTGGAGCTGCCCACAGCTGAGATGGGGAAGGGTGATCAGACTCCCAAGAGAAGCCTGCGTACTGGGTGTCCAGCAAGGCTATGTCAGGAGCCAGGAGGGATCACCCAGGACATTAGCAGAGACAGGTGGGACCAAGGATACTGGAGAGAAGGAGCTAGGAAGGTGAGGATCACCTGCTGGTTTCTGCCATGGAGGCTTCACAGAAGCAACAGTTTTGAGGGGAGTGGGAGACAAAAGTTTGAGACTGAAAGGAGGGAGTGAGGGTGACAAGGACAGACAATCCTGAAGTTTACTGTAAAACACAAAGTGCGCCACCAGGGACAACGGCACACACCTATAATCCCAGCTACCAGAGACGCTAAGGCAGAAGAAGGAACACCAAGTTCAAGTTCCAAGTTCAAGTTCCAGTTGGCAAGACCCTGTCTCAAAATAAAATTTAAAAAGGGGATGGTGATGCTGGTGTGTGGCTTAGTGGTGGAGGGCTGGCCCAGCAAGGAAGAGGTCCTGGGTTCAATCCCCAGTACCAAGGACGGGGAACCTACAGTGTAGGTAAGATGCTTGCAAGCATTTTTACCAATGTTTAAAAAAACAAAGCTCTCACCTTGGAATGGAGGCAAAGTCAGTCCATTCCAAACCTGTGCTTGCAGCATACTGATCAACTCACCCAACCAAGCCTGGGAGCAAATGTGACAGATCACAGAAGGCGCTGGCAATGATAAGCTCCATGTTAGGGCTACAAAACAAACCTCCCCAGCTTCAGTGAGCCATCAACAAACGCAGCCACTCCCTTAAGGTGAAGGCCACAGGTCCACACACTCGTTCCACTGGGACCTGAGCAGTTCATCTGCACCAGTTCTTGGCTGGGCCGCTCCTTTCCAGGAACTGTACAGATATGGCCACTCTCCTCTCTGCATAAATTAACAGTTCCACTCACTGCTTTTTCTCCCAGTTTCCTTATTTTCATTACTGAACTTTGAAAAAAAAAACCAATTTTGATAAAGAAAATATAAACAAGCATTTCATTAAGCCAACTGGTAGGATAATACGCACATATTTTGGCAATAAACGGATTTCACAGCACACTAAGCGGAGGCGTTCTGGATGCTGTATGATAGAGTTGGGCCTCTCCCTAGTTCAACGAATCAGGACGGCAGCCACGTTAGAGATGACGTTCTAGTTCCAGACCTTATTTGTGAACTAGATACCTGGGTTGTGGTGACTGACCAGCTTTCCCCTTTACATTCTCCACAGTCACTTTAGTCACTTTAAAGGCAATAAAGCATCATTACAAATGGCTCTTAGGAACAGCAGGCAGCAAGCACTGTTGGGGGACAGGCCCCATCTCCAGGAGGGCCACATGTGTCACAGGCTTAGCTGCCACATTGGCTCAGGATGAGAAACGGAGAATGAGCTCCTCACCGCCTCCTAGCACATGCGTGGGCTGTCGAATACTCAGAGATGCCCCCCACACTTAGATCAACCAGAGCCTCAGGGACTGGAAGGAAGGGAACCATCTGCACCGCTTCCTCCCACAGTGCCTCATGTCTAGAGGACACTGCTGGATAGAGAAGCACAGAGGGGCTCCAGGCTTTGGCGGCTGGAGATCCATGACAGTGAGGCTTCCTCTTCCTGCTCTGACTCTGGAATCTGAGGCTTGCTAACACATTTCTAGGGAACAGCAGTCACAGGACTTAGGACAAAGTACACTGATAAAGTGGCATTTACAAAAGAAACGGCGACCAAGAGTAACAGGAAAGCAACAATTCACAAAGCACTAGCAAGGGAATACAAGTCAAAGGCAGGCTCACCTTCAGTGATCCAGAGGAATATTTACAATCAAATGCATATCAGCTAGTTAGGATTAATCCAAACTTGCAACACGGCCCTTCCTGTCTGACAGGCACAAGAAAGTACAATTTCAACTTTATACTTTAATATGCTTTTAACCCTTGTGTCCCATTCATTGGATAAATATCAAACCCACCCCTTTGTTGATGGCAGCCACCACTCTCTGAACATCTACAACATGCCAAAATAGTCAAACTCCAAATCCTGCAGGACCGCTACTATTCCCTTCTGAGAAATAAGCCAACAGAGGAGACATAAGGCCCAAGTTCATAAGAACTTGTGGTATTATTATCCTTTTGTTAATTTATTTCCTCTGTATACGAATTTTCTTGTAAAAAAAAAATTTTGAAATCCAGAGAAAAAATGAACTCCTTATTTTTCTTGTTCTTCTTAATCACCCACATGCCACTGCTATGAAATCAGAGAAGTCTAGCGTCCCTCACAGCAGAACAATGGCCACTTCTGACGTTGAGTCCTTCTTCCAAGGAACTGACAGCCAGCGGGAGCCAGTGTCCTTTTAGTTTAGGTAAACTACATGGTTCACGTTCTTTGAAAACTCGTAGACCAGTTTCTCCTAAACGCAACACCTGACCCCCGGTCTTCCTCCCACACTTGTGGGGGCAGTTCCAAGTCTATCAGGTGCACCTGGGACCCAGGAGCTCTGTCCCAGGAAACTCCAAGGGGAAGGAGCAGATGTGTGTCTCAGGATGCACACAGGAATGTCCACAGCTGCTTTGCTCCTGATGGTCAAAAGCTGAGAAGAACACAGGAGTTCACCAAAAGAAAAATGGATACTTTGTGGGGCTTACACCTAAAACAGCAGGATGACCTCGTGCCAGGCACAAGGCTGGCAAAGCTCATGGGTACCATGTGAAACTAAAACGCCAAACACACCTCACTGCACAATTCCAGAAGAGGAGGAGGCGCGGTCTCCCAACAGGGGCAGCAGGACCGGAGAGCCACATGCTGTCGCACAAACAAGGAGCTGCCTAACCGCGTACTAGAAACACTGCCCAAATGAACAGCTCAGAAGACAGATACAAATACAAAGCATGAGCAAAACCCAGCAGACAAATCGCGCCTCACTGAAACTTATTTTTAACTAAAACACTTGTTTTTGAACTAAAAAAAAATGCTAAAATTAAGGAGCTGGAGCAGTAGCTCAGTAGTTATGGCACTTGCCTGGCATGCACAAGGTCCCGAGTTCAAATCCCAGCACCACATACACAACGAAATGTTGGAGAAACAAAGGCCAGATGAAAAACTAAATAAAGCTGATTCTCTCTTTAAAAAAAAAAAAGAAAAGAAAATTTAAAAAATAAATAAATAAAAGAGCTCACTGAAATGAAGCAACAGACAAAATGGCTCAGCAAGCTCTGGGCTTAGACCTATCAGGGAGGCCCCAGGACGAAGGGCCACTGGGAGACACCTGCAGCCAGGGAGGAAAGCAAGGGCACAAGGCGGGGGCCATCCAGTGCTGTCACCATCATAAGGGGCTCCCTGCAGGTACCTGCCTAAATACCATTGCTGATGTTGTTCTGAGACATACCTGGCCAGCTTACCTGGTCGCTTAGTAGGGGCGTGGCCCTGGTGCCTCCCTCCCTCCATGTCCCCCCCCTTTTTTTAAAGAGAGAAGGACAATGAGAGAGAAAGAGAATCAATTTATTTAGTTTTTCATGTGGCTTTTGTTGCTGTAACACTTCATTGTGTATGTGGTGCTGGGGTTTGAACCTGCATCCATGCCAGGCAAACTCCATAACCACTGAGTCACTCACTGCTCCAGCTCCTTCACAAATATAAATATCCAGAGCCCAACACTGAATTATCTAAGTCTGCCTGCCAATCCTTCTGAATTGGACAGCCAATATACTATAGCGTACAATAGCAATCATTTTAATGGAAACTCACCTCTTAACCAAAAACTCCAAGCTTTTACTGTGATCTAGTAACTAGCTCTCTACTTCTGTGCGAGGAATAAGTGTTTAAAGGGGAAAAAAAAAATTTCTACCAAAATTGTATGGACCTGCTAGAATCCAATCCATTGCCAGATACCTGCAGTGACAAAGGAAAAGCGGAGGAAGGCATGAATCAAGAATAAAACACTCTCTTTTTAAAGTTCAATAATTTTTGTTGTATAGGTCTTTGACATCCTTTGTGAGATTTATGCCCAGGTATTATTATTATTATTATTATTTTTGGAGGAGATTGTGAAAGGGACAGATTTCCTAATTTCTTCTTTAGTGTCCTTGTTGCTGGAGTATGGAAAGGTTAATGATTTATTGGTGTTAATCTTATAACCAGCCACTTTGCAGAAGTCGTTTATAAGCTCCAGAAGTCTTCTGGTTGAGCTTATAGGGTCTTCTAGGTAGAGGATCATGTCATCAGCAAATAGAGACAACCTGATTTCCTCTTTTCCATTATGAATTCCTTTGATTTCCTTCTCCTGTCTGGTAGCTCTGGCAAGGGTTTCAAGGACGATATGGAACAAGAGTGGGGATAGTGGACAGCCTTGTCTTGCTCCTGAGTTCAGTGGCAATGCTTTCAGTCTTTCTCCATTGGCATAATGTTGGCTAGGGGTCTGTCATAAATGAATCTTACATAGTTAAAATATATTCCCTTGGGGCTGGAGCGGTGGCTCAGCGGTTTCAGCACTTGCCTGGCAAGCACGAGGACTTGGGTTCAAACCCCAGTACCACGTACACAACTGAGTGTTGGAGCAACTAAGGCCATGTGAAAAACTAAAGTTGTTTCTCTCAAAAAAAAAAAAAAATGTATGTATGTGTATATATATATATATATATATATATATATATATATATATTCCCTTGATCCCTATCCTCTCCAGGGTTTTGAGCATGAAAGGCTGTTGAATTTTATCAAAGGCCTTTTCTGCGTCAATTGAGATGATTATATGATTTTTATTTTTAATTCTATTTAAGTGGTGAATTACATTTATTGATTTGCAAATGCTGAACCAGCCCTGTTTTCTAGGAATGAAGCCCACTTGATCATGATGTATTATCTTTTTAATGTGCTTTTGGATCCGATTAGCTAGAATTTTATTAAGGATTTTTGCATCTATGTTTATCAGGGAAATTGGTCTATAGTTTTCTTTTCTGGATGAGTCTTTGTTAGATTTTGGTATCAGAGTTATATTGCTTCGTAACAAGTGTTTGGTAGTGCTCCAACCCTTTCAATTTCATCGAAAAGCTTATATAGGATTGGTGTTAATTCTTCTTTAAAAAATTTGGTAGAATTCTGCCATGAATCCATCAGGTCCAGGACTTTTCTTTTTTGGAAGGCCTTTGTTTGCTGCTTCAATTTCGGAACCTGAGATAGGTTGGTTTAGATTTTCAATGTCTTCTGGTGTTAATCTGGGGGTGTCGTATGTGGCTAAGTATCTGTTCATATCTTCCAGATTATCAAACTTAGCAGAGTATAAATTTTCAAAATAAGTTCTGATAATCTTCTGGATTTTGGTTGAATCTGTGGTGACATCTCCATTTTCATCTTTGATTTTATTCATTTGCTTCATTTCAATCTTCTTTTTGGTGAGATTGGCAAGGGGTCTGTCAATCCTGTTTATTTTTTCAAAGAACCAACTCTGTTTTGTTGATACTTTGTATTGTTTTTTTGTTCTAAATTTCATTGATTTCAGCTCTGATTTTAGTTATTTCCTGTCTTCTATTAGCTTTTGGATTGGATTGTTCCTCTTTTTGCAGGAGTTTGAGTTGGAGCATAAGACTATTTATTTGGGCTCTTTCCAGATTTTTTTTTTCTGACTGAAAAAGTTTTTTTTTTTTAATTAGATGAATATGGAGTTACAATTGAGGGGAAAACATTGTCAAACAATCAAGAACAAATGTATATATACAAAGTTATCCAAGACTAATGCCATGTCGTGGATGCCCTGCTTGGGTTCCCCATGTTGCTGTTTCCCCCAGAAGAACCCCCGAGTTAAATGGATATCTCGTGGAGGTCAGAGATCTCCTTCTGAGAT
>PVKS010039226.1:0-17415 GCA_004027875.1 Aplodontia rufa | reverse complement strand
TGTACTTATACAATGATGAGAATTAGCAGCATTTGTTCAAAATCCATTTAAAAATATTGTTTGCTTTTTCCCACAGATAATAATTGCTGTAAGCCAGCTGATAGCTGATGTCGCACTAAGTGGAGGATCAAGATTTCAGGAGTCTTTATCCATTATCAATAATTTTGCAAATAGTGACAGACCTATGAAGGTATGTTCTCAGGTTGAGTGATAACTGGCGCCACTTTCACGATCAGGTTTATGCTCCTAAAGTTCGGTCATTACTGAATTCTTTGATAGTAGAGAGTATATGTCAAATGTAAGCTTTTATCTTGTACACCACTGGGTCTCTAGCACCTAGAACATTGCCTGATACATAGCAGATATTAAATATTAGTTGAATAGATGGATGAATGAATATACTCTGTATACACAGTTATAATGGCCAACATAATCAGAATTTTTTCTGGACTTGATTTCTATACCTTCTCAGAAAAGAAAAAGATCCATTCTTAACAATTGTTTCCGTTTACAGCGTTGATTTGAAATTTGACACAATCTCATGCTTTAGAATAGCTAACAACTATGCGATCCATTGTCAGCAGATGAAGAATGGCACAGAAGGGTTTCATTATTTGTTGGTTTTATGAGATTGAAAATCATTTGTTAACTGTTTATGACTTGGTATAGATAATTACTGGCAAATCTAAGTCCAAGTCCAAGTCTGTCATTCTTAAGCACTAGTTTACTCTGGTCAAACTTAAGGCCCTGATCACCATTCCTCTTTCTTACCTATAAGCTTACAAACCTGTAGCATTGTAAAACTGCATCTGCTGCTTCACTGCCTGGAATTCAGATCCTCATCGCTTTGTTGCCTGGAGTTTTGGTCCTCATCTTCAGTGATACAATGTGTAAGGGAAGAAGAGGCCTTAGCCAGTAGAGAACTTTTCCTCCCAGAGAAATGAATCATTCCCATTCTTGGGAAAGGTCATATTCCAGCATATTTGACAATATTGTATAAAGTCTGAAAAAAATTAAAAGCTCCCAGACGCAGCATACTTGAGGCTTGGGACGTGTAGAATCTACGTACCAAAAAATATTCCCATAGGAATGTTGCTTACACTGAGAAAAACATTGAGTAGTGCCAGCCGCTCACAGGCTGGGAAAGTTTGCTTTTGGGTTAGTTCTATTGGTTCCCCTGGGGATCAGTATATGCTTGAAGAATCCCAGGAGTATAGACACGACGTATACTGTTTATGCTTTTTTTACTCATGCTCCTAAGAGTTTATTTTCCCAATTATGACTGCCCTTACTGCCATGTTATATAGGTACATCAGTGATTTTTTTTTCTAAGCAAATGGGGCTAATATTGGCTTTCCTTAATAGGAAATTGTTTCCCTCAACTCATTTCTGAAATGATTTAGTTTTATTCTGTTAGGGTGATCATTACCAACAAACTCTGTCATGCCAAAGGAAAGGTCTGCCTTTTCTTAGTAAATGAAAGTTCTGTTAGTGAATAAGAAGGGACTCTATGTATATAATAATTATTATTCTTAAAGGGGTCAAGCAGGCAGTTTTTTAAAAGGGAGAGAGAGAGAGAGAGAAAGAATCAATTTTATTTATTTTTTTCATCTGGCCCTTGTTTCTCCAACACTGAGTTGTGTATGTGGTGCTGGGGTTCGAACCTGTGTCCTCACACATGCCAGGCAAGTACTCCAACCACTGAGCCACTGCTCTAGCCCAAGCAGTTTTAAAAACAATTTCCTCTACATGTTGTTATATTCACAATTAAAAAGCCCCCTAGCAAGAGGGAGAATGGGAAGGGGAACGTCGTAGGAAGGGAATTGAACCAAAATATATTATAATGTATGCATGTATGAACGTGTCACAATAAATCCCTTCATTATGTACAACTATAATGCATCAATAAAACTTTCAAAAAAAAATAAAAGCCCCGTAGCACTGTATCTGCCCATTCCTCATCTTCTCTGAATCATACAGATAATCATGATTATCCCAGTGGAGGTTAAGAGGAAGTGATAGAACTTTTAAAACAGTGGTTAGTGTAAAAAAGAAACTCTGACTTTGTGATCTTGGAGCTAAAGACACTTTGGAAGTTAATGATATCTTTAACCTCTATAATATTCTGTGATTCATGACTTCTCATTTGTGAAAACAGGAATTTTTGTAGTACAATTTTCACTTGATATATGTAGTATTCAGAGGATGAGGTAGCTATGCTTGTTTGTCAGTTTATAAAAGTGGCTGAAGAACACTGGCTCTGGAGCCAGACTCCCTAGGTTTAAGTACTGTCACTACTACTTGCCAGTTTTGAGACTTTAGCCAAACCACTTAACCTTTCTGTGCCTCCGCTTTCGAATTGGTAAAATGAATAATAATAGTACTTGACTTAGTAGGAGTGTTGTAGAAATTAAAACATGAAAGAGCACCCAGAGCAGTGACTGGTGCATAGTATCCTATCAATAATTTTAAGTTACTATTGTAAGTAAATAAACAGATCACTCCTGTGGCTGCAGAATTCTCAATAGAGGAGGTGAGGTTCAAAGGCATCTAGTCTGCCTCCAAAGGTCATGCTTTTATGTACTATGAATCTGTTGTCATCAGGTTTAGAGCCAGTGACGCCTAGATTATTTACATATTTTAAAAACAACTTTAAGACTTTTTTAGACATTCCACATACAATGTAGTACCAAGAACTGATAACAAGAAGTAAAACTCATGTTCCCAGCATTGGACACTGAGACTTAGAGCACATCAATAACATTGTTAAACATATGTTTTTGTTTGTTTTGAAATTAGGCAACTGCTTTTCCCACAGAAGTTAAAGACTTGACCAAGAGGATCCGTACTGTTCTTATGGCCACTGCCCAAATGAAGGAACATGAGAAAGACCCTGAAATGCTAATTGATCTTCAGTATAGCTTAGCCAAGTCCTATGCCAGCACACCGGAGCTCAGGAAAACGTGGCTTGATAGCATGGCCAAGATTCATATAAAAAATGGAGATTTTTCAGAGGTGAATGCTTAGTTTGTTCTAAATGTGACCCTTTAAACCCCCTTGAGCACATTCTCACTGTTCTTTCCTGTCATCTTTTTTTAGGCTGCAATGTGTTATGTC
Organism: Aplodontia rufa; assembly: GCA_004027875.1. Lineage (NCBI taxonomy): Eukaryota > Metazoa > Chordata > Mammalia > Rodentia > Aplodontiidae > Aplodontia > Aplodontia rufa. The sequence goes on along the minus strand of PVKS010039226.1, from coordinate 14,298 downwards.
CATGTAGCAGCTCTCGTTGCAGAATTTCTTCATCGAAAGAGTAAGATATTTCTAATCAGAGATGGGGGGAATTTCATTTACCACAATAATCTTTTATTTTTATAGCTTGCAACTACAAATGTGGTATAATTGAGATCTGAAAAATATGTTCACCTTCAGCCTCATTGAGTGCTAAACAGAAGTTGTTATAAAACATTGTTCATTTTGCCTTCTGCTTTCATAGGAGGTTACAAGTAAGTTAAATACTACAGGGCCGGGCCTGATGCCCAGTGTTTATTTTCCAAGACTGTCTCCTTGGAAGACTGCCACAAATCAAATTCTTCTCAGTGCTCATAAGAAGCTCTGCATAATACAGATCACTTATTTTCCCCTCAACCACCTCACTTTCACCAACAACGGCCCACAGACTACCCCACCTTAGTGCAGTGACACCTGGGTACAAAAAGGAAATCTTGCCCTTGAAGACCATCAGGACCCACCAGCTCTGGATTCCTCATTTACAATTTCTAATTCAGGAATGTTCCTGAAGTTTTCCCCTTCTAAAAAGAGTATTGTTGACTATTCTCACTATTCAAATAGTAAAACTGGTAAGTTTGTTTTAAAAACTAATTGGCAATAAAAATTGCAATCAAGAAGTCTCTCATTATCTGTCACAATGTCCAAGCTACTTGCTTTAAGGCTGACTAATGTATAACAACAGGGGAAAATGAAACTAACTCCTGGGAATCATATTACTCTGGTTTTGGCTATGGGAACACAACCTTGTTTTGTTTGGATTTTTTAATTCCTGATTTCCTGAAGTTAATTATTTATCTTTCATTTCACATCTAAAGGTCGGTGGTGTTCAGTTGCCTCATATAACACCCATGTGGAAAATCTAAAATGATTCTTCCCAAATATAATATTGTGATTAAAATGTAGATACATACTTTAAATTAGCACTTGGATGCTGAAATTCATCTAAACAGTCCATGTGTTTGAAATTAAAACCCTCTAGATTTTTCCTTTTAGTACATATGTGGTTTTATGATTCATTTACTTATTTAGTGCTGGGGATGGGACACAGAGGTTTCAGTCCATGCTCACTTGGCCTTGTTGCTTTTTGCGTATGGTGAGGCAGTACTTGGAGGCTAAAGCATGTGGCACAGGAAAGCTGCTTACCTCATGGCAGCCAAGAAACAGGAAGAAGCTGGGGTCCCAATATCCCCTTCAAGAGCACAGTCCCAAAGGCCTACTACTTCCAACTATGCCCTATCCCTAAAGTGTTTACTACCTCCCAATAGCACCATCAGCTAGAAACCAGACTTTCAATCCATGAGCTTTGGGGGATATTTAAGATCCAAACTGTAACATTCTGTAAGTATAAAACTACACCCTTTACACTTTGAAAATAGCTGAATATATTAAAAATATTTCCCTAGAAATTTGGGGGTTTCACAAGTACAATGACCTTAAAACTAAACAAAAACCAATAATTATTTATGTCCATTATCAATCTTTAAGATTTAGAAATATAATTTCTTGCTATAGTTGTTTGGATATTAGCACAAGGCAGCACTACTCTAACCACCAAACTGATGTTCTAACAGGTAGAAATCCTATTTCTAACTAATCCTTTAAGTATATCAAAGTATTCTCAAAGTTGTCTATAATTTATCCTTCATAGAAATCAGAGTCTTTGGCTGAAAAGGAAAAAAAAATGTTGTTTTGCATTTTAAACAAAAATGTTAAATTTAAGAGAAGTTTACATATTTATTTATAGGTGCCATCTATTTTTTTGCCATCTATTTTTAAAGCTGGAAAATTCTACTTGCTTAAATTAGAAAACTGTTTTCTAAAAGGGTAATAGTAGTAAAATCCTCAGGGGTTTGCTCTCTAAACTTCAGTGATTTAAGTAATGCAAAACACCTTCTTTTCCTAATTAGCTAATTAAACTATGGTATAATTATGTAAAGGTCAACTACTCATCTTAAACAGAAGTTAAAAACAATCCATTAACCAGCTATCCAGTCAGAGAACTCAACAGTTCCCCAGTATCCAGGACCCTTTGCAGTCTAGCCATGGATGTTCACAGAGTAAATAAAAATACATTTGAATACAGACCTGAAAAAGAGGAATTTTATTTGCTTACTTATTTATTTATCTTCGCCATTCTGGGAATTGAAGCAGAGCCTCACACATTCTAGGCAAGCACTCCACTACTGAGCTACATCCCAGGTCCCTTTTTAATTTTTATTTTATTTTTGAGACAGGATCTTGCTAAGGAATCTAGGCTATTCTTGAACTTGGAGTTTTCCTACCTTAGCCTTTCAAGTATCTAGGATTACAGTTATGCACCACTTTGCCCAGCCATAACCAACTTATTTAACAAAGATGATCAGGTTTTCTGTCAAGTGTCCTTTGATAATGAAGGCAAAATGAAAAGAGAATCAATCCCTGAGATGCCTCCAATGCCAAAACTTTTGTGTTTTCTCAAATTCCTAAGCTATTGAAATCTATTATAAAACATTTTAATCATGATGAAATAAAATAATATCAGCTGACACATTGGTAGCAGATATTCTACTGTTTATACTTTTTTAAAGAGAGAGAAAATCAATTTGTATTTAGTTTTTCATCTAGCCTTTGTTTCACCAACACTTAGTTGTGTATGTAGTGTTAGGATTCGATCCTGGGTCTTCACACATGCCAGGCAAGTGCTCCAACTGCTAAGTCACCACTCCAGCCCTAAATTTATACATTTTAAGAGAAAAAGTTTGTCCTATATTAGATGGTTGCCTAAGCAGGCAAGGCCTTGGGGCCCCTGCCCCCAGGAGTGACTTATAAGTGCTGGACCACTTCCAGATCCTTCTGTTTCTTGTTTCATACCCTGAACTGACATGGAAAAGGAAAAGAGGTATGCAACTCTCCCCACCCCTTTCCTACCCTCAAACTTCTTTCAGACAACCTGAGCTCTTGCTATTTCTACCAGACAGAACTTGTGGATTCACCCTCTTGTCCCTTTACCTATGTCACCTCTCAGTAGTGATACTAGGTGTTCACTGCTCTTTCTACCCCCACAAACATAAAATGAAAATCCAGAGGTCTAGGGATGTATCTTAGTAGTAGAGCACTTGCCTGGTGTATTCAAGGCTCTGGTTTCCATCCCCAGTATCAAAATAAAAAAATAAAAACAAGCCAGAATTTCCTTATTTCTATTTTGTCTGAGAACCTCAAAATTTCTGGGTCACATACCCTGGAGGCTAGACTTTGACATGCTTCCTTTTTTGTGAGAGAAGGCACAACTGTTTCCCCAGGGAAGATAAGAGCCAAGTTTCTGCATTCTTCAACCACCACATAGCATGGTAGGCTCCACAAAGCTTAAGGACTGCAGGGTTCCCCCCTAAGCCCAGAAAATAAAATTTCCTTTTCCATCGAGTCTTTTCTACTTATTCCTTATAGGGTAATGTTGCTCTCTTTCTCAAGTCTTTGTACCCAGTATCTGATAGCTGAAGTTCCATAAAGCTTTTTATTTCCCCATTCTTTCCCAGTCTCTGATTTTTCCCTTCATGCTCTACCCTCAGGACTACTTCTTACCATTCTTGTTTTTTTTTAAGAGAAGGACAGTGAGAGAGAGAGAGAGAGAGAGAGAGAGAATAAATTTTATTGAGTTTTTCACATGGCTTTCATTGCTCCGACACTTAATTGTATATGTGGGTGCTAGGGTTTGAACCCGTGTACTTGTGCATGCAAGGCAAGCGCCATAACCACCAAGCCACCCCTCCAGCCCCTCTTACCCTTCTTGTAACTAGCAATCATAAGTTATCAAGGGTCATGCTGCTACCACATTCTCTAAAACCTGCCCCGCTTTGTCATGTGATCACTTATACTCAATGTAGTAGTCCCTACCTGGACAGTTTCCATCTTACCCTAGGACAGCATTCAGCAATATGCGAGCCACAGCTAAAAAGACTGAAGTTAAGAATCTAGCCCAAATACAGAACAGATTAATAGCAGAATCTCCAGGACCACCTTACACAGGGCAGCAATCTGAAGCTAGAAGATATCCTGAGCACAGGAATTCAAGGCCAGACTGGCCAACAAAGTGAGACCCCCATCTCAAAAATATAATAATAGCCCCATATTCCCTATGAGACATCCTTCTCTCTCGTAGAAGTGTGATAATGATGTTCTACCAAGCAGTTTTCCTAGAAGATGTATGTCTAGTTACCTTTTTTTTTTTAGAGAGAGGGACAGTGAAAGAGAGAAAGAGAATCAATTTTATTTGTTTTTCATGTGGCTTTTGTTGCTCCTATTTGCGTAGGTGGTGCTGAGATTTGAACTTACATCCTTGTGTGTGCGAGGCAAGCCTCATAACCGCTAAGCCACTGTTCCAGCCTTAGTTAGCTTTAATTTAGACAAGATGAGTTGGCAAATTCCAAGGCACTGAAACATTATTTTTTTCCATCAGAATTCTAAAAAAAAATCTCTTCAACATGAGGTCTGACTTTGTTGGTTTTTTTTTTCTTCCACAACCTCTATTTCCAGGAAGATTATCAGATACTGAAGTTGTGAGTAAAGATGATTACTTCTAAGCATCACTATTAAAGAAGTTATAGGACAATAAATTAAAACAGCCATTTTCAGACACTATCAGAAGGAGACTTTTTTAAGAGAGGGACAGTGAGAGAAAGAGAATTTATTCAGTTTTTCATGTGGATTTCATTGATCCAACACTTTGTTGTGTATGTGGTACTGGGGTTTGAACCCCACATCCTTGCACATGCCAGGCAAACACCATAACTGCTGAGCCACCACTCCAGCCCAGAAGGAAACTTTTTCATTGACAGTAGTATGGTATAAAAAGTCTGAATTTTCCTTGAACTGTAAATTTACAGCCAACGTAAGTATGGGTAAAGGTAGCTACACCTGAAGTGTCTAGACCAGAATCTGTAGGGGAGGCAACCATGATGCCTTCTATAATTAACCTCTTGCATGGCAGTAAGAGTTGGTCCACAATCCTACAGCAGTTCTTTTCAGCTTGGGTTCACTTCCTACTATCCAGGGATCCAGCTGGCACCAATTATTTTATTTGGTTTTAGGAAAGTTAGTTTACTTATTGGTAGGCTTATTTGATCATAATAATTCATCGAGTAATTATTTTGTGCAGGCTCTGTTCTAAACACTTCACATTTAATTCTCATAAAGTAGCTATTATTATTCTTATTTTACAGATAAGGAAACATTTTACAATCCCAGGGATATAAATATGTCCAAAATCGTAGGTTATGGTAGAACTAGGTCTAACTAACTCCAAAAAACAATGGCTCTTTGAATGTCCCATACTGTGTCTCCAAGGATGCTACCTACCTGCCATTTGTTTTATTCCCTTTCTCTCTTACAAATCTTAAACTAGGTTTCCTCCAACTCACTTCCTTTTCCAGTTTTCAGTGAAATTAGGCACTAGAGATAATTATCAAAAATTATTTAGTGGTTACCTGGAAGGTGCTTGTCCCCTTGTGTAGATGATATACCACAAATGTTCTCAGAACCAAGGTTTTAATGAAAAATTTAGATTACATTAATGGAACATCCATACTAGCCATTGAAGGTGATACATGGAAACACCACAATGGCTTAGGCCTATTATCCCAGCCTTTGGAGGCTAAGGCTTGAGGATTGCAAGTTTGAGGCCAGCTTCTGCAACTTAGGAAGACCCTGTCTCAAAATAAAAAGGGATGGGGGTTGTATCTCAGTGGTAGAGCACCCCTGGGTTCAATCCCCAGCATCCCCCCCCAAAAAAGAACATAGTGTGTAGTCAAAGAATGAAACTTATTCTTAAGTAACTTGGGCTCAATTTTTTATTTGCAATCATCCTAAAAACACTTCATTAGATTGCCTGTTTTAGAATTTAAGGAGTTAGGCAATGCAAAACTTACACATCGAATAGTCTTTAAAATTTCAAATAATAAATGCATTAATTAAAAACTAAAGACTAATACGTGATTCTATTCCTAGAGTCTTATTTTATATACTACTTTCTAATTCCTCATATCATTTTCCTTTCTTCAGCCTTTTACATGAATTTCCCTTCCAATTAGATTCTGTATTCTTTTCTTTCCTTACACAATCTTTTTCATTTCTAGTATCCCTTCTATTTTGCTTTGAATCTAACAGAGAATTACAAATACAATTTCTGTCATCTCTACTAGCACTTTTGTCTAAAATTAAGGAATTGTAAATAGCAATGATGGTAAAGACATCAGCAGTAAGACTGGCAGAGGGACCGGGCACATCAGTCTGCCTGGCTGATGTCCTGATATCACACCGCTATCCTGACCCCAAGCACACTAAGCAGAGTCCAACAGGCCTCAGCAGGTCCTTGGGTTGTGGCAGCAGGACAGTGGAATAACAGAAAAGAACAGCTGACATGCCAGGAGAGCCACAGCCAAGCCCTTTCACAACCCCCACCTCCAGAGGGCACAGATACAGCTGGGAAGCACAGGGGGCTGCTGCTAATAGACTGGCATCACAGGTTACAGATTTCCCAGTAGCCCAAGTGGCACCAGGTGCTGGTCTGTGAGCTTCCTGGTTGGGCTCACTTTCTGAGATGGAGATAATTTATAAAATTATTTCATTGTGATTGAAACTTGTATTTATGACTTTGATCCTTCTAAAAACATCTGGTTTATATAAAATAGCCAATCCTTATAATGCTCTCTGTTATTTATCAGACACTTTTTTGTTATAAATTAATATAGTTTTTATTTGTTTTCCTTTGGTCAAACCCTGAGCCAACCACTTTCCTCACACTGTCTGGCATAGTAAAGGGAAAGGGAACATGCAGGGAAGACCAGACATAGGAGAAACAATAGAAGGTGGAGACCACACCTTCACTTGGCCAAGAGGACAAGCAAGGACCCCATCAGGCAAAAGATCCCCATGGCCCCACTATGTCAATGTCCCTTGAATTGGTTCTGTTTTGAAAGCTGCAACTAGGGACAAGTGAAGTCAGGGGACACAGGACTACAAAGATGCTGAGGCTCTCATATGTCAGTGTTTTTGGTCATTTCAGCTTCTGACCAAGGAGGGGGTGGAGAGGGACATGGAGCAGGTGTATACTTTCAGGGGGTGAGGGGGAAGGGCAAGAGATACTCCCAGGGTAGAGAAGAAAACACCAAACACTTTTCTATAAATATACTCCACTACCTTTTTTCCCCACACAGAATTATTCCCTAATGGATGTTCAGCCTTCAAGAAAATTACTCCCAATATAGATGAAGAAGGAGCAATGAAAGAAGATGCTGGGATGATGGATGTTCATTATAGCGAAGTAAGATCCAGGGCCTGCATTGCAGTTATATAAACTTTATTTCTTAAAATGTATTTATATTGAAAATTATTACAGCTAAGTTAATTTTGAAGGTAACTAAGGGTTAACAATCTTGAATGTTAAACCTATCCTGGCAAAGAGGTTACTGTTTAGAATGTATGGCCTCATCTCTAGAACTGCTTGCATTATCTAGTTTTAGAAATGCAACTTTACCATCCTTAAATCACCATTCCAGTAACCAGATCAGAGTCAACATATGGGAAAATCTCCACAAAAGTAGACTTAAAACTATCCTTCACTTCAACTGAGCAAAGTATGTATTAAAGTAAGAATGGAAATTCCTTGTTCTATATGTCGGATGGGTAAAAAATAACCTCAGCTGTCAATCAGCCAACAAAGAATTATTAAACACTGACTTATGCTCAAGTATTTGGACTTGGTGATAAAAGGGCTATAAAATAAATATGGCTGGTCCCTGACATCCAAGGTCTACCGAAGAGATAATACACCCACACAAAATGCAGAAAAGCAAAACAATGTCATTTGAATAACACAATACGTGGCATGCAGAGTGACAGGTAAGAAAAATACCTTTAATCTGAGGTGGAACAGAGGTTTTATGAGAGGTATTTGAAGAATGAGGACACTCTGAAGGCTTTATAACAGAGGACAATAGCAAAAGCTAAGAGGTAGAAAAGCATAAGGCACATTTGAGACACAATGAGTGGATCCTTTTGGCAAAACCAGTAGGTTCACATAGAGAAGAGTAGAAGTTGAGGCCAAATTTTGAGGAATTTTGAATAGTTAGGCTTTATCCAATAGAATGTTAAAATATTCTCAAAGATGTTTGAGCTGCTTAGTTACAAGATGAAAGCAAGTAGAGAGAAGGTTAATTTGGTGGTAAGGTAGGTGTATGGAGGTAGATAAATAAGGGCTGGAAGCAGATGCTAGCTGGAAGGCTCCCATCATTGTTCAGATGTGATGTGGTTAGGGTCTAAACCAGAATAGTCAAAGATTCAGGAAGCACCCTGGGGAAGGAAAGAAGGAAGATTCGCTGTATGTGGAGGTGAAGAATCAAAAGTAACTCTAGTAAAAATGATAAATACATGTTTTTCAGGGAAAATGATGAATTCTGTTTTAGATGTGAGTTGAACTTGAAGTGAAAGGTTATCAAAATGGAAGTTACCATGAGGTCATTAGAAATGCAGAACTGAATCTAGAGCGAGATCAGGGTTAGAAATAAACACCTGGAAGTCATATCCTTGGAAGAACCAAAACAGGGTGAGTATAGGGCATAGCATAGTGAATGAAGACCAGAGAACCAACGACTGAACCATGGGGGAAAGTTCACAGTTAGGGAGGGAGAATATGAAAAAAGGAAAAATCACAGAGACTGAAGGGATTGTAGTCTCATAAAATCATATTTTAAAAATTCTCCTAAGATAAACAATCAAGGGGCTGGGGATGTAGCTTAATGGCAGAGATCTTGTCTAGCATGTACAAGGCCTTGAGTTCAATCCCCAGTACTGCAAAATAAAATAAAAAATAAAAAGAGGAAGAGGAAGAAAGGAAATAAAAGCAATCAAGTTAAAGTTACAATAATACATTTTATATATAAGTACATTATGAATTCATTTTAAAATATAAGCAAATCTAAAGTTAGCTCTGGTTCATTTAGCTAAAATGATAAATAGAATCTTTACCTACTAATTTTATATGGGTTTCTCTAACAGTAAAATACAGACAATAATATTATCCTGGCCACTTTGCAATATATGTGAAAGCTCTTTATAAGTGATTGAATGCTACATGAATTTCAGGCTTTATCATGTACCTACTTAAGCAGGGAGGTTGAATAGAAGTGTTGAAAGAAGATATTCTTGAATTGTTCTCATTTTAAGATAAAAGTTGAGCCTTCAATTTTTTTAAGTAGATGCTTTTTCAGAGATTGAGGAAGGCCTCTGCTATTCCTTGTTTCCAGATTCTTTTTTATTATCATAAATGGATTTTCAGGGTTTTTTTCATTCTTTTTTTTGTGTAGCTGTTGATGGTAACATCATTTTTCTCTTTTATTAAGTTTACATGGTGGTATATTAATTTTTCTAATTTTTAACCAATTTTTTTTAAAGAGGGAGAAAGATAGAATCAATTTTATTTATTTTTTTAATCTGGCCTTGGCTTATTTGTTTATGTGGTACTGGGGTTCAAACCCAGGTCGTCACACATGCCAGGCAAGCACCATAACTGCTGAGCCACTGCTCTAGCTCCATGCTTAATCAACTTTACATTCTTGGGATAAATACTAGTAGTTAATTTCCCAACATTCATGCTTTCCACTGTTGCTGTAAATTTTATTTTGTCCATTAAATATTAATATACTGGTCCTTTACTCAAGTAGCAATATTTATTGAACACCTGCTATACAACACTGTCACTACACTAGTTTCTGGAGAAACCAAAATAAATAAGATACTGTTCCTGATGTGAAGAGTCACAGCCTATTTGGGAAATCAGATAAATAGACAAGGCAAATATTGTACATGTGTAAATATTTACCCAAAGAATGAACAGAAAAGGAAACAAGGTGTCTAGTGTCTTGCCTATCCTGTGTTGAAGGAGTCTGAAGGGGGTGATACTTAAGCTATTTTAAAGCAATAACCAAGTGGAAGGGATTAAAGGGCAGAGGGCATAACATGAATAAAGACACAAAGTTAACACACGCCCTTTTGCTACAGAACTTCCAGCAGTTCACTGTTATTGGAGCATAAATTACAAGACTTGACATGTTGAATGAGGGGATTATATAAGTCTCAGCCAGATCATTGTCAGCCTTATTGTGCTAAATGAAAAAGCTGGTCCCTTGTTCTGTGAATGACAGGGATATTGCCCAATTTTAATGAGTGACACGATCATGTTTGCCTTATAATCAGAACCCTATAGAATATGTATAGAAGATTTATTTGAAAGTGTCTATGCGGGGGGCTGGAGCGGTGGCTCAGCGGTTTCGGTTTCCGCGTTTGCCTGGCAAGCACGAGGACCTGGGTTCAAACCCCAGCACCACGTACACAACTGAGTGTTGGAGCAACTAAGGCCATGTGAAAAACTAAAATAAAGTTGTTTCTCTCTCTGTCTCTCTCACTGTCCCTCTCTATTTAAAAAAAGTATATATGCTGGAGACAGGAGTAACAGTTAGGAAAAAGAGCAAAATCTTGAACCTTAACAATAAGTGTACAAATGAACAGGAAGGGTCAGAATTGAGAGATATTTAGAAAATAAAACTTTAGAGGATTTGGCCAAGAACAATTTGAGGATTAGTAAAGAAAGAGAATGCATTAATTTCCTAGGTGTCTTAGTCTGTTTGGGCTGTTATAACAAAACACTCTAGACTGTGTAGCTTATTCACAACAGAAATTAATTTCTGATTTCTCACAGTTCCAGAAGCTGGGAAATCAATAATCAAGTTGTCACCAGTAGATTCAGTGTTCGTCGAGGATACATTTCACAGTTCAGATGCTATGTACTATGCATAGTTGAAGAGATGAGCTAGCTCTCTGTGATGCCTCCCCCTGTCTTTGTTTGGTACTGAGTATTGAACCAAGGGTCATCTTGCCTCTGAGGTATATCCCCAGCTCCCCCCCCCTTTTTTTTCCAGACATGATCTATGTTGTCACCTTGACATCTTCCTGCCTAAGCCTTCTGAGTCTCTTTGTGCCACCACACCTGGCAGGATGGAAGATCACTATCATGAGCTATTGTCATATCATTCCCTCTAATTTTAGAATTAACATTCAGGAAGGAATGTTCTTTATCAAACTTGCATCATTTTAATAAGCACCTAAATCACTAGTGTGACAGTTTAAACAGTTGGCACATTTGTAAAGACCATTGTTATGTGTAAATACAGTTTCAACAAAAAAGAAAAATAATGGACATGTATAGGCTTAGTGGAATTTATTCTGTTAGGCATTAGTCTTCCTGTATTTTTTACTAACATTTATTGTACATATTATTGCAACTCAGTATCATTTTTCCTGACATGCATACAGCATACATTGGTCATATCCAACCACCCTTCTTCTATCTTTTTTTTTTTTTAAAGAGAGAGGGGGTGGGGAGGTATAATAATTTTATTTAGTTTTTCATGCGGCTTTCATTGCTCCGACACTTCGTTGTGTACATGGTGCTGGGGTTTGAACATACGTACTCGCACATGCCAGGCAAGTACCACAACCGCTGAGGCACTGCTGCAGCCCCCCTTCTTCCAACTTTGACCCACATTCCCACACCCCAGAACACTTCCCATTCCCTGGTAATCACTATTGTATCTTCAGGTCAATTTAGTCATCCCCAATTTTGAACAATGTATTCCCTTTTAAAGATATTCCTTCACAGTGTGTATCCATCTACAACTATAGTTAATTCTTGTTTAAGAATATATGTGTATCATATTATTATTTTATATGAATTTTATGAGTTTACAATAACTCCTCAATAAAATTTTTTTAAATTTCACTAGGAACAGAATAGGTCCGGTTTATTTCTTATTTTAAGAATATTTCTGAGGGGCTGGAGCAGTGGATCAGCAGATAATGGCGCTTGCCCAGCATTCATGAGTACGCGAGTTCAAACCCCAGCACCATGTACACAATGAAGTCTCAGAGCAACAAAAGCCACATAAAAAACTAAATGAAAATTGTTTCTCTCTCTCTCTCTCTCTCTTTCGCTGTCCCTCTTTCTTTAAAAAAATAAAAGAATATTTCTGATTTCAAATATTTTACATATAAAATATAGTCATGGGGCTGGGGTTTGTAGCTCAGTGTTGCAGTGCTTGCCTGGCATGCATGAGGCCCTAGATTCCTAGCACCAGGAAGGAAGGAAGAAAGGGAGGGAAAAGGAAGGATGGATATATAGTTACCCAAGTATACTCCCGTACATTTCATTGAATTTGGTATATTTTGTTTGTTCTTTATTAACTTAAAGTGCTTCAAAATGTATCTGTCTAAAACTCTGAAACTATTTTTAATTTCTGACTATTTTCTCTTAATTCATTTTTCTTAATGTAGGAAGTTTTGCTGGAGTTGCTGGAACAATGTGTGGATGGCTTATGGAAGGCAGAACGTTATGAAGTGATTTCTGAGATTTCCAAGTTGATCATTCCAATTTATGAGAAACGTCGTGAGTTTGAGGTAGCCAACTTACATATTTCCTTTTTTTATAATTTGTTCAACATACTCTTACATATTGGAGGGAATCATTGTTACATATTCATACATACATGGATATTGACATTGTTTAAGTGATGAATTACATTTATTGATTTGCATATGTCAGAACAGCCTCTCATCCCTGGAATGAAGCCCACTTGATGATGATGTATTATCTTTTTGATGTGTTTTTGGATGCAGTTTGCTAGAATTTTATTAAGGATTTTTGCATCTGTGTTCATCAGGGAAATTGGTCTGTAGTTTTCTTTTGTTGAGTTTTGGAATCTGGGTTACATTTGCATCATAAAAAGTATTTGAGAGGGTTCTGTTCCTTTCAGTTTCATGGAATAGCTTACTAAGGAGAGGTGTTAATTCTTCTGTAAAGGTCTTGTAGAACTCTGCTGTGAATCCATTAGGTCATGGGCTTTTCTTTTTTGGAAGGCCTTTGATTGCTGTTTCAATTTCACTACCTGAGATTGGTTTGTTTAGATTTTCAATGTCCTCCTGTGTTCATTTGGGAGTGTCATATGTGGCTAGGTATTTGTCTATGCCTTCCAGATTATGAAACTCAGAAGAGTATAGTTTTTCAAAATAAGTTCTGATAAGCCCATAGATTTCAGTTAAGTCAATGGTGATGTCTCCATTTTCATCTTTGATTTTGTTGATTTGCTTCAACTTACATATTTTCATCATTGGCCTGTGTATTTTATTTTGGCCCTGGGAAAAACATTAATATAATTATTTTACTATCAATTGACTTCATGTGTTCTGAAGAGTAGCTGATTCATTATATAATAACATTTGTATTTTATTGTAGAATACAGATATTAATTTAGTGTTTCATTTTGACACATGGATCAAATATGAAAGTTACTATCCACACTGGAGATTAAAAGTAGAGTTTAGCAGTAAAGTATTTGCCTAGCATACAGAAAGCTCTGGGTTCAAGCCCTAGTACCACACAAAAATGTTACAAACCTTTAAAATGCTCTTAAAATAAAAGATTAATATCCTGCATTCTATGTATATACATTTACCAAATGAAATTAAGGCTAAAAGAGTCAAAATATAAGTTGAAATTGATTTTTTTTTTGTTCTGGGGATTGAATCTAGGAGTGCTGTACCACTGAGCTACATCCCCAGCTCTTTTTTTTTTTTTTTAATTTTGAGACAAGGTCTCACTAGGTTGCTGAGGCTGACCTCAAACTTGCAATCTTTTGCCTCAGCCTCCAGATTCACTGGGATTATATTGTAGACCTGTGCCACCATGCTCAGCCAGACCAGTGGTTCTCAAAATATTTTCATCTAGCCTCTTCCTCTCCTCCTTGGAGAGCATAAAATGATCAATATTGTTGACACTTAAAAAAAGTTATCAGAATACTAGGATGGCGAGGGAAGAGACATAGACATGATTCTATTCCTTGCAGTTGGTTGGGGAGACAATGGGTGCTGGCAAATTACAATAGGGAATGTAAGAAGACTTCAGTAACAACCATTTTATGAGGAGTTTCTTTTTTCCATTTGGCCTGACAAACTATTGATAAAGGGTAGATTATAAAGAATAGTAGTTTAATGAACAGCTGTCATTACCAGCACTAAACAGGAATTTGTTAATATTCAGGTGTATCAGTCCATACATAATTTCTACTGCTGTTGTGCTAGGAAAGGGGTGATTTAAAATTTAAACCAGTTTTTAAACTAGCAGTTTATTCTTAAATATAGCTGATAGTCTTTCATTTTTGAAGAAGTCTTTAAGAGTGAAGACATTGATATTATTATCAT
>PVKS010039225.1:0-17416 GCA_004027875.1 Aplodontia rufa | reverse complement strand
AAATTTTTTTATTTTTGAGCAACCTTACAAGATTTTAACAAGACAATATAAAATGTGTATAAGATGTGTATATATTCTGGACATTGCAACTGTCCCCAGGAGTGCCCCCCATTACCCTCCCTTATCCCTCCCTTCCCCTTCCCGTTATAACTCTAAAAATAGTATTAAATTGTAAAGCATTACATCTTATCTGAATTTAACTCATGTTTCTAGACCAACGGTTTTAATAATGTTCAACTACAGAACACTAATGGAGAACAGTCTCTGACTCAATATCTCAGCATTGATGTTTTTTAATTCTTCTAAATAAAGCTGGTTTTATGAAGAGCAATGTTTTAGACACACTTCTTAGCCTATTCTGCTTTGAGTCTATGTGATGAATAACAAAATTTGGAGTAAAAAGTGCTAGATTGTAGTCTTAATTATATCACTTTTTCCTCTAAGGCCTCAAACATGTCACTTAGATTTTGTGATTTTTCTGTTTCTTTTCTATAAAAGGAAGAGGGATTTTATGAGAAAGAAATGAAGAAAATTGGACAAAAAAAATTAAACTGTAACAATGCAAGTATTAACGGTTAGAACAGTTGTTGGACCCTATCTCATGACTTCCTGAAGGTGGCATGCATTGTAACGTTGGAACTTTTTTCCGCAGGTATACAAGACCACACTTGTTTTACCCTAGGTATATTAAAAAAAAAAAAAAAAAACTTCTCTTGGTCACTAAAGGAAGTATATGAAATTGAGATTAGTAAATACCACCCACCACTTTCAGAGATAAATATATTTTTCTTCAAAAGTTTCCCTCTCTCCATTTGCAAATTTCTATTTGCTTTTACTTCCAGATTCGCAACATAACATAACTCAATATTTTCTGAATTTATATCGTTTTTGCTTAAAAGTATTTCTCTTCATCAAAATATCCCAAAATCATTATAATAACATAAAATATGAATAAATATAGGTCGTGGAGCAGTGGCTCAGCCATTTCTGCACTCGCTGGCATGCGTGAGTACGCGGGTTCAAACCCCACTACAACGTACACAACAAAGTGTCTGAGCAACGAAACCACACATGAGAAACTAAATAAAGTTGATTCGGTCTTTCTCTCACTCTCGCTGTCCCCTCTTTGAAAGAGGGGACAGCAAGAGAGAAAGAGAAGCAATTTTTAATTTAGTTTTTCATGTGACTTTCATTCCTTGGACACTGTTGTGTATGTGGTACTGGGGTTTGAACCTGTGTACACGCTCAAGCCAGGTAAGCACCGTAACCATTGAGCCACCACTCCAGCCCCTGTCCTTCTTTCTTTAAAAAATAAAAATAAAATATAAATAAATTTAAAGGAACTATAAAAGTAATCTATTACATTGGAACAAGAACAAGACAGTGTAACGGACTAGGGCTTAAATTCCAATACTATTTCTTTCTTACTCTGAACTTTGAGAAACAAATTATTCAACAAATTATTAAATGAGTTTGTGTCTCAATTTGTTAGTTAAATAGCAGGGACAATAATATCTATTTTTCCAAGGTATTCTGTGTGAGCAATGTGAAATAATGCATGTGCAAACTACTTTCGTCTTATCTTACATAGCACATAATTGCTTACTAAATAGCAACCTTTATCAATACAAGACTATCATTCCCTGTGGAACTATTGTTAATATTCATATTTCTTTTCAGCATTTAAAAATTACTTTTTATCTAAAATAAGATCATAAAATTTGACTTATTTTTAAAAATTTAAATGTTATCCATCCAATCTCTTTTTTCATGTCATAAGACTGCTTATCTTAATCTTCTGTTTTACATACACTTTGAGTTTAAATAACAATTCACAAAGACCATTAGGGTAAAAGAAGGGGATCAGTGGGAAGAACCATGGGAAGGTATAAAGAAGAGTTCAGGAGTGAAATTGGTCAAATTATCCTATATGCATGTATGAATATGCCACAATGAAACCCACTGTTCTGTATATATAATTAATGCGTATCAATGAAAAGGTAACGTTTCCCAGAGATTTTACTTTCTGGATAAGATTTTAGTTCCTAATTTCATATTAAAACATGGAACCTAGCATTGAATATATTGTGTTTAGTATTTTCTCTTTGTATGAACAATGTCTATTAATAGAAAATTTTCCAACTTCCATTTTCACCCCCACAATCACAAGAGGATGCTTTGGGTTAAGGTTGAATTCCACTGAAATATCTGATCTACCAGTCCTCAAAGAGCCAATAAATGGTTCCCCTTTCATCCAATATCTGTGTTTTTAAACTTCACACATAGTGTTTTCAATTTATTCTTAAACTTTACCTCCCTTCTTTAACTCCTTATTCAAATCTTATTTTCATATATTTTAATTCTGTTCCTGTCATCTAATGTTTTAGCATGCCTTCAGTTTTGTAACATTGATCCAACTGCTTTATATATCTTTGGAAATAGTGTTGATTTTTTAAAAAGTTAAATAGAATTAGACCAAGATATCTTATAACATTCCACTAGAGTAATATCTTTAATTTGACAACATTTCATCAATCAATACTTGTTGTTTTGAGAGAATTGCTCAAATTGCCATTAATCTATATTCCTATAATATAATCAACTGTTTCTCCACCTTATTTGTTTTGCTATTATATTTTGCTGAATACAGACCAAAATAAAAATAGACTATTTATACAGAAGTCACTTAATCCATCAATATAAAGGTCTAATCATGATATAGAAAGGCATCTTAATTTTACATGATGTCTTTTGGCAAGGATAGTAATTAGAGATACAACTTTTGCATAGCTTAGAAAATTTAATAATCTGTGGGCATTTGATTTGGTATCAAACATGTTGTGTTGATATGATAGACTCTAGAATCCATTTTTCTATTGAAAATCTAATTTCTACTTTTTCATTTGACTTATTTTCTTTGCCCTAAAACATCATATACATATAATATGCACTTATAACTTCTATATTATATATAGTATATATTTATATATTTTATATATAGAGATTCATGTTTATGTGCATATATACACACACACATATATATATATATATATTGTTTTTGTTTTAAATCACCTACCAAGTGCTTAGCCAAGCAATGATGCAATGTTGAACTAGATAGAAAATATGCCTTTTCTCACTAAATTATAGGGAGTTAAATAGACAATAAACATATCACATATGTAAATAAAGGAATGCTAAAAGAAAGTGGAATTCAGAAGGGAAAATAGGGCAGGAGCAGTGGTTCAGTGGTTACATTTAGGGTGCTTGCCTGGCATATGTGAGGATGAGGGTTTGTACCCTAGCACCACATATACAACCAAGTTTCAGAGCAATGAAAACGGCATGAAAAACTAAATAAAATTGATTAACGCTCTCTCTCTCTCTCTCTCTCTCCCACTCTCTAAAATATGTGTGTGTGTATATATATATATGTATATATATATATATATACATATATATAAAATAAAAAAGAAGGAAAAATGGCATACTAAAATAGAGAATAAGAGAGATGGTTTGAAATAGATAAATGGCCACAATTTTCTATGGGGGTAAGATTTTAAATTAAAATGGGCAGACTAAATGAAGAACTAGGGGAAAAAAACATTTCAGCCAAAGAGAACAACACAAAGACCCTAGACAGAAAATCCTTTATCTTCTCCGGAGTGGGAAAGAAAGCAAGGTGACTGAAGTGTGATACAAAGGAAGAGCATGGGACAAAGCTGGGGATGAAGTCAGGAGTGAGACGATCAAAACACCTGTAGTCTTCAGGTGAAGAGGTTAGCCCCTAGTGTGTGGATGAGGACACTACTAATGGACTCTATGTGGGCGGTGACACCATCACCAAACACTTCAAAGTGATCTTTCTGACTGCTGGTTAGAGAAGATTGGTAGAATCCACAAGAACGAAAGGAGCAGAAAAACTAGCGAGGAAGACTTGTAAACATTCCAAAGTCAATATAGTGATTTAATTATACCATTTTAGTGTAATTTATCAAAAAGAAAACATCTGAAATCTTTTTTTCTCTTTTTTATAATTTTGAGGCAAGATCTAAGTTACTGGGGGCCTGACCTTGAATTTTTGGTCCTTCTGTCTCAGCCTCCAGAATCACTGGGATTGTCAGCTAGTGCCACCAAACCTGGTTTGCGTGCATCTTTCTCTCTTTTTGGTTTTTATTAGAGCATAATATTTAGTTGGGTTGTTCCTGAAAAAATCATAAATGCAAGATATCTACATTTCAGTCCATTCCTCCCCTTTTCTTCCCTCCCCTGACAACCCCTCCACTCCACTGATCCTCCCCTTCCTCATTCATTAATCCATCTTTCATTGGTATTTTCCACATATACAAAAAAGTAAAATTTCCTGTTATTTATTTATATATCAAATAATAAGATTTTTTAAGAATCTGTCCCACATGTCCTCCATTCCTGTCCTTCCTCCCTCCCTCCCAATCTCTTTCTATTCCACTTATCTTCCCTATATCTTCATGATATCCAATCCTGCACCCTTTCTCCTCTTACTCTGCTCTAGCTTTCACATTATGAGAGAAGATATTCAACACTTGGTTTTCTCAGTTTGACTTAATTCACATAGCATGATGTTCTCCATTTCCATCCATTTACTGCCCAATGCCATAATTTAAATCTATCTTGCCTTAGTAAATCTATTGTGTATATATACCACATTTTCTTAATCTATTCATCTATTGATGGGCATCTGTACTGATTCCATAACTTGGCTATTATGAATTGTGCAGCTAAAAACATTGATGTAGCTGTATTGCTATGTTATGCTGATTTTACTTCTTTGCAATAAATATCAAGGAGCGTGATACCTGCAACATATGGTGGTTCCATTTCCTCCATTTCTAGATGTTTAAGTAATCTCTATACTGCTTTCCAGCGTGGTTGTACTAATTTGCACTCCCAAAACAATGTAGGCGTGTACTATGTGTTTTCCCACATCCTTGCCAGCATTTATTATTATTTATGTTCTTGATAATTGCCATCCTAACTGGAATGGGATAAAATTTTAGTATAATTTTAATTTACTATTTCCCTGATTGCTATAGATGTTGAATATTTTTTCATTTATTTGTTGGCCATTTATGTTTCTTCTTTTGAGAAATGTCTGCTTAATTCTTTTGCCCTTTTATTGATTGGTTATGTTTTGTTGTTGTTTGTCTGAGTTCTATATATACTCTGGATATTAATGCTCTATGAGAGAAACGATTGGCAAAGATTTTCTCCCGTTATGTAGACTCTATATTCATGCTTTTAATTGCTTCCATTGTGGTGCAGAAGCTTTTTAGTTTGACGACTTCCCACTTAGTGATTCTTGGTTTTACTTATTATGCTGTAGGGTTCTTAAGGAAGTTGGTACCAGCACCAACATGATGAACTGTTGACCCTATATTTTCTTCTGACAGTTGAAAAGTTTCCAGTTTAATTCCTAAGTTTTTGATTCATTTTTATTTGACATTAGAAAATGTGTGAGAGATAGGAATCTAGTTTAATTCTTATAAATATGGATATTCAATTTTTCTAATATCATTTGTTTAAAAGACTGTCTTTTCTCCAGCATGTTTTTCAGATGGTTGTAAATATGTAGGTTTGTCTTTGTCTTATACCCTATTCCGTTGGTCTTCATGAAAATGACTGAATCTTTAAAAGTAATTCATAAATATTCTATATGATCAATACGTTGAATGGTCAATTTACTAAATGTATCAATTAACTAGAAAATGCTATTTATTCATAAAGGTTAGAGATATTTTGATAGAAATAAGTGATTTTAATAATCTGAAGATTTCTGGGGTGCTTTCGTCAGGTAAATTTTTTAAAAAAATGTTCTATTTTCATAAATAGTTTGCTTTTTATTTTTGTGATACATTTTATTCTGGCAACCCAGTTTATTATATTTCTAATTGTTCTTCTAGTCACTGATATTAGAGAGTACAGATGACCAGTCTTGGGCATGTATTCTATATCGAGTTTTCAAAACAGTAAAACCTTCCTATTAGGTTTCAATCATACAGTCATGAATAAGTTCAATTGAATTAACATTTCAAGGTTTCTTAAGGTCTGCAATGTGAATCACTCTTAAAACAGACATTTCAATAAATTCCAACAAATGCATTGCAAAACACCTAAATAGTTAAATTATGGAACCAATGGAAATGCCCCTCGCTCGATGAATGGATCCAAAAACTGTGGTATATATATACATATATATATATACACACACAGACAATGGAGTTTTATTCAGCTGTTAGAAACAATGACATTGCAACCTTTGAAGGTAAATAGATGGCAGTGGAAGTAATCATGTTGAGCAAAGTGAGCCATACCCAGAGTCAAGGGTCAAATGATTTCCCTCATTTGTGGAAGCCGGAGCTAAACCCAGGCTTGGGATAAAGGTAGTCAAATTTATGTACTGGTCCCACTAAGGGCACAGCAACATATAATCTAGGGGAACCATAGACATGTAGGCAGGGGTGGGGAAGGGAAGAGATTGGAGGATGGGAGAGGGAGGGAATATAGGGAGGGATCTGGGGATACAATCAACAACATAGCATACTCTTTACTCCCAGAATTCAAATAATATGTATGCAATCATTTGATTATGGAAAATTAACAATCTCATACATTTATATGTATATTATATAAATAATTATATAAAAACTCCAGTTTTGCTGTGAATCTGCTGGTGTTGTATTGTCACTGTTTCAGTACTAGAGGGTGCTCCACAGTTTGAGTATTACACAGCATATGTATTTTATATATAAAATATATACATTTATATTTTTAGGGACATAACAGAAAAATCAAGATACTGGGGTGTGGATGATATGGAGATAACTATGGTTTAGGATCAAATACATATCATATTACTTTGTAGGCATTTATGATGTACAACAACTTAATTCCTTAATAAAAATATATTTAAAAATAACACCTGATTAAGATTTAACAATATTAAAACTATTGTGAATCAACTCTTCTTACAATTTTAAAAATTTTCAAAACTTCTTGAAACCATCCATGTTCAATAATCTTCTGAAAGCTATACAAATACTTCACATAAATATGCTTGAATTAATTTGAATTTTTGATTATTGGATTTTGATGAATTATCTTTTAAGTTTTTATTTTAAGATAATTTGTTTATTTAAAAAATAAAGTTTTGGGGTAAATTAATCATTTGGCAAATTCAATGAGCTGGGTAAAAGTGATTACTTGACATATTTTTTGCTGATATCTATTTAATTCAAAGGAAATACTAAACTGATTTCTAGATGGTGTCTATAAATAATTTTATGTTATAAATTGATATCAATATATTGGCCTGCTCTTGGCATTCATTTTATAGTAAAAATGAAATAGAGAAAAACGAGTAGATGTGATACTTTGGTTGGAGATATGACAAGATTCAATGTTATGTTGCATTTGAGGGATGGAAGGGAAAAAGAGGTTAACAATTACTCCTACCTTTCAGATTTGAAGACATGTTGTTAGCTCCATTAACTGATACTGGAATGTATAGGATGTAGTGCAGTGGAATAAATAGTTCCAAATTAGTAATTTTTATGTGTTTGTAATGCTAACAAACTAAACTCATGAAGACTCCCAAATTGCCAGTAGAATGTACCAGGCAGAATTGAACAGGAGAGGGATTGTAGAGTATTAAAAATTCAGTATGAATCAGATTATGGATGACAATTAAAACAACGAATGAGAAGTAAAAATAGAGACACTACACTTCAGTCCTACATTTGGATTGTATGTAGAAGTAATAAAACTAGGAAAGGAGCATGAAAGATAGAGCCACTGAGATGTTCTGCTGCTTTAAAAATAATGTGGAACTTTTTCAAGAAGGGGAAGGTGGCCATGTATGTCTTATAAAACATCAGAGTTTTGTCTACGCTATCCCATTTGAATCCCTCCACCCTTATGTATGGTCTCCACTTTATTGTTCATATTTCTATGCTTTATCTTATGAATTCATACATAATTACCTGGACAGATTATGGACAGTGATTATGTCTGTATTCTACTTCATTCTTAACTACAAACTTATAAAGAAAGCTCTATCATTCATCTTTACACCCTTAGGTCACAATATGGAAAATACAAAGAAGTCAGAAATATTGGTTGATTTGCCTCAGATTATTTTTAATGAGATTTTTATCCTAGTCATCATTAAGATGCAAATATAAATATTGATGAAATACGCTAGTGTATCATGCATCAAAAACAGGAGCATACTTCAATTTTTACTAAGCTTTTTAATCTCTGTGCCTGAAAACAACACCTTGGTTTTTTGTTGTTATTGTTATTGAATATATTTTATTTCTGTTTTTTAACTTGGAAGTTTACTATTGCACTTTTAATGAACGTTTCTTGAAACCATGTAGTTAAATCACAAAAGCCAAGCTCAAGAGTAAAAAATTTGCCAAAATCCATGTCAGTTTGCTGCACTAACTCCTGATCAGAAACTGCAAACTGCATCTGTAGTGCTAAAATTGATTTTATTCATCTTTTGCATGTGTCATCAAGATCAGCATGCATTTTGAACTATTGCTTAAAATTTTGTTATGAAAGGTTGGAAGCTGCAGTCTGTGAGAATGATTGGTTTTCTGAAAAGCTTCTTTGCTCATTTGCACATAGACAAAGGCCACGTGTAAGCTCCTCAACAAAGCTATAAATTTGGCTTTATGCCATGATAAAAGCAAAATTCCTAGACATTTGTTTATTACTAAGATCAAAATATTCACCAAAATAATGTAAAAAGGAATGGGTTCTATTCTGTGAATCAATATAAAAACCTAAAAGAAGAATATGGTGTATGTGAAAAAAAATTAAAAACAAAATAGAATGGGAATGTGTTTTCAAAATCAGTAAGTTTAATCGCAAAAATGTGTGCTTAAACTGGACTTAATTATAAATCTCCGTGAGATAAATAGTCTAACACTTTAACCTCATTTATCAGGATTCTATTCTCATAAAATAACAAATAATCAGCATTAAGATATATCTTAGTGATCACTAATCCAAACTTCTTCAGCATTCAGAAATGGCCACAAGATTTCCAGCTAATGATAATTTAGATTCTGTGAAGAAATATCCAATAAGAAATATTTTATTCTATGAGGGAAAATCCATTAGAAAGGACTGATTTAAAGGTATTAAAGTTAATTGTATATTAACCTTTCTTTTTTTCTAGATTTTTGACTCTTTGAGAACAAAAACTGTATTTCACTCTTGTATTGACTGAAGTTCTTAGCCCCATTTTTGGTACATTGGAGGCATTTATAGGCTCTTTTTGTGTTTATTAAATTGTTTTGTTTTGATTTGCTTTCTCATAATAAGGAAATGGGTAGTTGAAATGAAAATAATCACCTTTTTCTACATCCTCCTTTATAATGGTTCCAAATTTCCTTAAACCTTAAATTTCACTTCTGCTCTAGAATAACCAGGTTTCAGTCTGTATACTTTTCCTCACTCAACTATAACATAGCTTGCTATCAATTTATAGTATCCCTTTTGACGTTGGGAGGAAATTGAATTTAGATCCGTTTAAATTGTTCTCCCCTTATTTGCTGTTGAACAGTTCTGCAGTTCTTTATAAGGTACAGTGTCAAGATTCAGGGTGGAATACTCTGCCTCTCCTTTTCAGATTTCAGCAATAATACCTTTCTTTCTTATTTTTTTATTGAGAGATTTATTATAGAACAACATACAAGTTTTTAACAAAATAATATAAAATGTGTATATATTCTTGATATTAGAATTACCTCCAGGAGTGCCCCCCCAATTACCCACCCTTATCCCTCCCTTCCCCTTCCCACAATATCTCTAAAAAGTATTATGTTTTATAACATTACACCTTATCTGGAATTAACACATGATACTAGATGACCTCTCTCAATGGCCAGGGTCTAGTCCCCACCTCCATAGATGAGTAGAGACATTCGACCCTTGGTTCTCTGGGTTAACCTGATTTTACTCAGCATAATTTCTTCTATAGCCATCCATTTACCTTCAAAGGCTGCAGTATCATTGTTTCTAATTGCTGTGTAGAATTCCATAGTATATATGTACTACAATTTTGGATCCATTCATCCAGTGAGGGACATCTGGGTTGTTTTCATAATCTAGCAATAGTAAATTAGTAAATTGAGCTGCTATGAACATAGATATTGCTTGTCATTATAATGAGCTGATTCTAAATTCCTGGGAAAAATACCCAGGAGAAGAATAGCAGGTTCAAATGGTGGGCTCATCCCTTGTTTTTTGAGGGTTCTCCACACTGCTTTCCAGAGGGGCTGTACCAGTCTGCAGCTCCACCAACAGTGTGTTAGTGTGCCTATCTCTCCACAGCCCCTCCAGCATCTATTATTGTTTATTTTCTTCATTTTTGCCATTCTGACTGGCATAAGGCGATATCTTAATGTAGTTTTCATTTGCATTTCTCTGATTACTAGTGATTTGGAGCACTTTCTCATGTATTCATTGGCTTGGTCAATCTCCTCTGTTGAGAAGTTTCTATTTAGCTCTTTGGCCCATTTATTAATTGGGTTGTTTGTGCTTTTGTAGTTGAAATTTTTGAGGATTTTGTAGATTCTGGATATGAGGCCCCTGTCAGAGGATTCATAGCCCATGATTCTTTCTATTTCTGTAGGAAACCTCTTGACTCTTTTGATTGTTTCCTTGGCAGTACAAAAGCTTTTTAGCTTTATGGCATCCCATTCACTGATTTTTTACTTTACTTCCTTCACTTTTGGAGACATGTTGAGAAAGTCTTTGCCTACTCCCAAATGCTGAAGTGTTGGACGTACTTTGTCTTCTATCAATTGCAAGGTAGCTGGTTTAATTCCTAGATCCTTGATCCATTTTTATTTGATTCTTGTCCAAGGAGAAAGATATGGGTCTAATTTCAACTTTCTGCAAGTGGCTGTCCAGGTTGTCCAACACCATTTTTTAAAGAGGCTGTCTCCCCTCCACGTAATATTTTGTCCCCCTTTGTTCAAATATCAGGTGTTTAAAGATTTGACGGTTTATTTCAGGGTCTTCTATTCTATTCCATTGGTCTTCTTTCCTATCTTGATACTAGTACCATGCTGTCTTTGTTACTACGGCTCTATAGTATACTTTTAAATCTGGTATGGTGAAACCTCCTGTTTCATCTCTCTTGGTTAGTAGTGTTTGATTTAAAACTTATTTTTTTAAAATCCATTGAGAAGTTTTCTTTTCTACCTGGCTGCAGTTAGTTCAATCCACTGCTTTCGACTCTCCTTCTGTAATGTAAGGCTGCTCTCTTGAATACTTCTGGACTCAAGGAACATTCATTCCAAAAAGGTCACACTGAGCAAGGGGAAGCTCCTATGGGACAATGCTTATCTCTTTAGGTCCACCTGCTGCTGTTTATTCTCTAGGGACTGTATGCTTTCCAGGTGTTTTAGGGAAAGTAGGTGAAGATTCTCTCCACTCTTCAATTCCTAAATCATGAGGATTCATCTTTTGATGCAATCCCCAACAGATACCTGGAACAAAACGTGTGGTTGGTGAAGAATAATTAACCATTTTCACTTTTCCCCAATTCTTCTTCCCCTGGCTACTGTGGTCTAGTCTTAGGGGTGGAAATCTTACTCTGAAATATTCATAGCTTCTCCATACCTACTCTTGCTGTTCATGAGCTCTGTGTATCTTTTCTTTGAGATCTAGGCTTTGAAATTCAGTAACATTTGCTCTTTTTCTGTTTCATATCTTGCTGCTCATTCCTTCCTGGAGATGATGATGTACAGTGTCCTTAGGTGATTCAAAGGAGGGAGGCCATAAGTGTAAGGCAACACAAGGCTCAAGGAAACCCAGTCTTATTTCTGTCAATACGGTTTTCTGCCAAATCATTGGTACTGAAGAAGAGATGAAAACTTTTATTCCAATCCATCCAGTTCAGCAAGTGAAGGTTCCCCATAAATAGTAGTTGTGATTGCTAAATGACAATCTGCTTTCAGCTGTACTCAAAATTCAAGTAGAAAAATAAACCAACAGATAAAAACTTTATTTTTATTTGCCTTTGTCATGTATTATATGACTAGGAATAGTCAACCCATTATTAAAACTGGTCAGCACTGTTTAACTACACACTAAAGGAAGTGAGAAAGGAGTGCCAGGGGCATATTGTTAAGAATTCAATATTAATTCAAATTTAATATTGATCAATCTAAGGACCAATTAATTACATTTTAAAAATCTTAAGTATTGATATTCATTATTCATCACTTACTATGAATTTTGTAGGGAAAAGGGAGAGATTTATTCAAAATGGACAATGTTGAAAACAATTTTTATTCTATGTCTTTAAAGTATAAATCAAGTAAATAACTCCCATTAGCATTAATGGAAATTTGCATGTAATAAATCCTGGTGCCTGGAGAATATACTTCAGTTCTTTTCAGCTGTCTGGTGCTTTTACCATGGGCGTTTTAGAAGTGATGAACCATCAGATCGAGTTTTCCTGGAGTGGAGTGGGAAGATAGAGATCTTTCGATTTCTTTCTTTGCAGATAACAGCCATTGTTTCCAAAACTGCATGCATGTGTGTCTTAATATTTCCACATCATTACATTTCACTGGAGCTCAGGAAAAAAATATATTGTATCATATAAGGGGGAATATGATTATTGCTTATGAGACATGTTAATTTTCTATAAGGATAATTATAATAATTACAATAATTGGTGATAAACTGGGTTAGAAAAGATTATTTATACTTTTAACTACATAATATCTACTTCATTTTTTATTTTTTTATCTGCATCATATTTAAATGATCCATTTGTTTTATTTAGTTCACTTAAAAATAGAAAACCATCTCTCAGGATAAAAATCATCCTTCAGTGTGTTTATGTTTTTTATTTTGTAACAAAATTATAATCTAGATTTTATAAGCAAGTGAGGCCTGGGAATATATACACAAACTTCTTTAATTCATTTGTCAAATATGTAATAAATAATTGCCTCATAAGGAATGAATTTAATATGGCAAGAAATGTTTTCTAGCTAACTGTTTAATTTCCTTGCTTTTAGTCCATTTTTTATTATAGCTTCCATGTTTTTATTTTGATAAAATAAGCATAATAAAATTTACTGTTTTTGCCATTTTTAAATGTACAGAGCAATGGTATTAAATATGTTCATACTGTTGTGCATCCATCACCATCTTCTGTTTCCAGATCTCTTCTCATCATAGAAACCTGGAGCCCTGTACCCATTCAACAACTCCCCCATTCTTCCTTTCCATTGTACTCTGGAAGGTGTTATTTGGTTTTCTATCTCTGTACATGGCTAATCTTCAGGCCCCGTATAAATGGAATCATGCAGTATTCGGGATTTGCGGAGGTGGGAAGCTGTCTTATTTCACTTAGTGTAATGTCTTCCAGGTCTCTCCATGTTTTAGTATGTGTCAGAAATTTCTTCCTTTATAATTCTCAATAATAGTCCATTGTGTGGATGTGCCATGTTTCACTTATATATTCCTCCATCAACAGACATTTGGGTTTCTTCCACATTTTAGTTATTGTGAATAATGCCTCTATAATCATGGGCATGCACATATCTCTTTAAAGTTTTGCTTCTTCTAATTTTGAGTATATATCCAGAAGTAGAATTGCAGATCAGATGACAGATCTGTTTAACGTTTTGGAGAAAGTATTAAAGTGTTTTCCACTGTTGCTGCAGTATTTGACATTCCCATAGTGTGCAGAGTCCCGATTTCACAATATCTTTGTCAGTATTTGTTATTTGCTTTTTGATTGATAGTGGTCAGCTTCCTGGGTATGAAGTATCTCTCTTGTGTTTTTTGTTTGTAGTTCACTAATGATTAGTGATCATAAGCGCATTTCCATGAGGATCTACTATATATAAAGATGTCTCTCATAATCTAAAATTTTTAAAATTCTTGGCATTTCAATTGGGCACACATGTTGACTTTACTTCTGTATTTGACTCTTTTTTTTCTGGCACTTATTTGTCTTTTGCCCTCTTTCTACTTCATTTCGTTGTTATTTACATTAAGTACTATCATTTTGTAGTTTTCTGCTGTCCATGGTTAATTGTTTCAACTTTTCAAATGTTTACAGGTTTTTCTTCTGAGATAAATTAAATATAGTAACAATAATATTAATAGAATTATACCATAGTGTCTTCTTTTATAGAATTTTCCTAAAGAACATATTGCATTTATTTATAGACTTTCATGAAAATAAATCTGAACTTTTGATCTTTCCTGACAAGCCTGCTCCTTCTACAGTTTTCCTCCATGCAGGAATTCCTTCAATAGAGTTGTATCAATTAACATACTTATAGAATAGTAGAAATAGGCCAGGGCTCTGAAAACAAAGTGATTTGTTCACAACACTTGTATTATTCAGCTTTTCATAACTATAGCCAATATATCTGACAAGGACAAAATAGCAAAGGAGAAATTTATTTTGGTTCACAATTTCAGAAGGTCAGTCCTTCATCATCAGGTTCCAAGGGAAAAAAATAATAGCAGAAGGACATGGCAGAGGAAAGCTGCTCGGCTCATGGCAGTCAGGAAACAGAGGGGTGGAGGAAGATGCTGAGGAGAAGACAAACCCTTTCAAGGCAGCCCCCAGTGACTTATGTCCTCCACCCAGTTCCCACCTCCCATCGTCCTTTCAGCTGTCCACTGACAAGGTCATAGCCCTCATGATCCAATCATTGCCTAAAGCCCCACCTCTGGATCTTGCTCGGTGGGGGCCATTCTTTCAACACATAAGCTTTTGGGGGCTATTCCATGTCTAAACTATAACAGCTTGTTTCACAACTGAATAGAATTAAGACTACAGAAAAGTCATTAACTTCTTCAAGCTGAGGTTTACTCATGGACAAACAGGGATGGCAATAGAAGCAAAATAGCCCCTTCTATGACTCAATTGATGGCATTGAATATGTACTAGCTAATAGACAGATATTTGAAGACAGTCCTTAGGTCAGGCATTCTGTTGCTGTCTATATAAAAATGCTGACATTTCAAATCACTTAGCATTTCTGAATGCTACCACAGAATGCTACTTCAATTCAAAGTATTGAAGATGTAAAAAATAATTTACCACTATATGTAATTCAAGATTTGCCCTAGAAAATACATCATTCTGGATTTGCTAATTTTTAATTTAAATCAAGTTTTAACTGTCACATAAAAGCATAAAAATAGTGCCTATCAATGCGGTGCTGTATGATCCATGCATACACTGCGCAATGTTCTGTTATGTTAAACAAATTTATCTCCTCAAGCTCTTGTCATTTCTTTGTGATGAAAACATTGAAAATCTTTTATTCTAGGATTTTGAAATGCATAGTACATTATTGTTATCTATAGGCACCTGTGGTGCAATAACACACCAGAGCTGCCTACAAGTATCCAATTTGATAGTTCTTACTAACTTTTGATCCAAATATCCACTGGGTTACTCTTTTAGTCTGCTTTTTCACTGCTGTAACAAAAGACATGACAAGAATAATTTTAGGAGGAAAAAGGTTATTTTCAGGCTAATGGTTTCAGAGGTCTCAGTTCATAGAAGGCTAGGTCCATTCCTCAGGGCTTGAGGTGAGGCAGAAAATCACAATAGAAGAGTGTGGCACGGGGAAGCAGATCAAGGCATGGTTCCAGGAAGCAGAGGGAGAAAGAAACACCACATCAGATACAAAATGCATACACCAAATGCATGCCCCCACTGATTGCCTTCTTCAGCCACACCCTACCAGCCTAGAGTTACCAGCCAAGGAATTAACCCACTGATTGAGTTAAGGATCCCATAACACAATTATTTCACTCAGCCTTCCTGGATTATCTCACATGAGCTTTGGGGAGACACTTTTCATCCAAACCATAACAGTTACTTTGTCCCTATTAATCAAACTTTCTCCATCCCATCTTTCCCTTTTCTCTCCCAGCCTCTGACAGCCATTATTCAACTCACAAATTCTCGGAGATCAACTTTTTAAAACTCCACTTAAGTATGATCATGAAATCCTTGCCTTTTTGTGTCTGACTCCTTCAACTAATATAATGAACCATATTGCCTCAAATCACAGGACATTATTTTTTGACTGAATAATATTCCTTTGTGTGTATGGATTGTATTTTCCTTGTCCATTAGTTGATCAACACTTCAGTTATTTCCATTTCTTGGCTATTTTGAATAGTGTTATACTGAACATGTGAGTGCAGATGTCTCTTTGATATACTGATTTTATTTCCTTTGGAAATACAGCCAGTACTAAAACTACTGGATGACATCATAGTTCTATTTTTAATTCTTTGTGGAACTACCATGCTATTTTACATAATAGCTATACTAGTACATTCCTTTCCTTCACATCCTCAAAAAAACTTGTTGTCTGTTGTCTATTTGATAATAGTCATTCTTACTTGAGTAAGATAATATCTCATTATGGTTTTGATTTGCATTTCCATAGCTATTAGTGATGTTGAGCATTTTTCTTATATACCTGTTAGTCATTTTTATGGGAAATATCTATTTGGTTCTGTTTCCCATTTTTAATCAGCTTATTTGTTTTTTGCTTTGCTGTTGATATTTTAGAGTTCCTTATATGTCTGAATATTAGCACCTTGTCAGATATATAGTTTACAAATGTTTTCTACTATTCTCTGAGTTTTCTCTTTGATAATTTTTTTAATGCTGTGCAGTTTTAGTCTTACAGACTCCCATTTGTCTACTTTTGCTTTTGTTTCGTATGTTTTCTTCCAAAATATATTGTCCATCTCAGTGTCCTGAAGCATATACCCTATGTTTTTTCTTCTGGAATTCTTATAGTTTCACAGAATAAATATAGATGTAGATATATCTTCTAGATAGATATATCTTCTACCATACACTTAAAGAAGAACTAACACCAATTATTCTTGAATTATTCCAAAAAAAGAAAAAAGAAATTGAAGAGGAGGAAGTTCTTCCAAACACAATGTGTCAATAAACATTACTTACTCTAACCCCAAACCTAGACAAGGACAAAAAAAAAAAAAAGAAAGAAAGAAAGAAAGAAATTTTCCCAGCACCATTTATTGAAAAGATTGTTGATTTTCCAAAGAATGTTTTTATGACTTTGTCAAAAAATCAGTTGGGTATAGATGTGTTGATTTTCTCTTAGGATCTCTGCTCCTTTGGTCTTTGAGTCTATTTTTATGCCCATACCATGCTGTTTTGATCACTACTGCTTTGTATTATATTTGTTCCTTTTGTTCAAGATTGCCTTGGATGCTTGGGGGTTTTAGAGGTTCCATATGCATTTTAGGATATTTTTTCCTAATTCTTCAAAAAATATCTAGACATTTTAATAGGAATTCCCATGAATAAATAAATATATGT
>PVKS010039224.1:6402-17521 GCA_004027875.1 Aplodontia rufa | reverse complement strand
GGAAAACACAGACCTGTTCACCCAGAGTGATCTGCTTCAGATAGGCAAATACCTGCCTGACAGCCAGGTACACTGCAGGCTGCTGCAGAAGGCGGGACAGAGACAGGCAAAGCCAGCTTCAGCCACCAAGGAAGCCAGGCTGCCCCAGCCGTCACCCCAGACCCATCATCACCTCACCGCAATCCCTTAGCCACGCCAGTCCTGGCCGCTCCAACCTGGAACTGGCCCTGGTAAGGATTTAAGGGAGGCTGGGCCTCCTCCAGATGGGGGCCCCACCTCCTCACCAGAAAAAGCCATAAATAACTCTTGCGCTCCAGCTGAAATCCTCCCTTTTACTCTGAAAAGGACTCCTCACCCTTTGTTTGGGCGAGAAGCTGATTTATGAATGAATCCTTTCTCCCATTCTTAGGCCAAGAACCAACTTTCCTTCACTGCTCAATAAACTCTCAGGTTCAGGGTTGGTTCCATAGTTCTGGAGGGAGAAAGACCCCAGTTTGGGGTCAGAAACCATTAACACCTAGGGACAGGGCATCAGAGGCGGGGAGGCACAGGGGAAGTGGTCCCAGGCCAACAGCTCGGGGCAATTTTATCTACTCAACTAGCAAAAAGGGAAGACTGGAAATTGCCCTGCACCAAATGCTGAGAGAAGTCTGTGGGGTGGGGGAGCACACAGCACCCTCCTCACCATGGCCTCATCTGCTGAAGGTCTACTGCAGTCCAAAAATGCTTGACGGATAATTTCAGAAATACACAATTTGCACATTTTAAACAACTTTTTAAAGCACGTTGCCATAACTGTTGTTTTATTATTAGTTACTGTTCTTAACCTCTCACTGTGCCTAACTGATAGGCTGAATGCTATCACAAGTACACAAGCGAGGAAAACGCGGCCGAGATAGGCTTTGGCGCTCTCCACGGTTTTGGGAATTCACTGGCGGTCTGGGGACAAATTCCTCGGGAAGGAGGGGGCCGCTGCACCCCAGCAGTGTGAATTGTGCCCACATAAAAACTCAAAGCTTCGTGCTACCATTTTCTTGATCAAAATAACACTAGGCAATTAAAGACAATGTTGGAAATAATCAAACAGTCTATGGAAAGGGTTTTAAGAAGGTGGCTGTAACTGGTTTTCTCTCTACCTCTCTGCTCTCCTCAAAGGCAGAGAGCTGGTCTCCCAGCATCGGAGACAGGCATGGGGACAAGGCTAGCAGGCATTCATGGATTCTGACCAGTGACCTGAGTGTCCCAGGCACAGAGACACAAGGACCCCAGTGAGAATCTGGGAGAAGTCGGGGTGAGGTCCAAGGCCAGCTACTGGGATCAGGGAAGAGCATCAAGAGGAACCCACAGGAAGGGATCCTGGATCCAGCCAAGCCTGAAGCACTTTCCTTTGTTCAGTCATGGAAACAAAGGACTTTTCCCTCTGGCTTGAGTTAGTTTAAATAGGGGAAGAAGAGTTCTTATCTGCTGGTGGAAGATGGTGGATAACAGCAAAAAGGATCTCGACTCCACAGGCCATAATGTCAAATTCTACCTTGCTCTGGACCAATGTCGTTCCAAACTCCTCTTTGGTGGCTGCACATCCACCCGTTTTATGGATACACCGTATTCTGCGTGTCGACTCCCCAGCGGATGGGCGTCATGTGATGACGTGCGTTGCTTTGCTAGTGATAATAATCTCCATAAGCTTTGTCCCTATGGTTTGAATAGGGTTTGTGTATGTCCCCCAAGGCTCCACGTGTAGTAAGTGTGGAAACTGCCCTTTGTGCCCATAGCTGGGGCCTTCTGGAGATGAGGATTAGACAAGGTCATCAGGAGGGAGCCCCCATGGTAAAACGCTGGGCTTCATAGGAGGAGAGAGACAAGACACGCAGACACACCTGCTCCCTGCCTGTCCCCGTGTGATGCCACACACCCAGCTGGAACTCTGTCAGCAGCAGGACCGGTACCACATTCAGCCCTTTGAACCTCCAGAAAGTCGAGCTTTCAAAAAACGTTTCTTCTTTATAAAGTTATCCAGCCTCAGGTGTTTCTCTTACTAAAAACTGGGGACTAATCCAGGCCCCTACTACAAATCTGAATTATTTTTTTTTAGGACATGAGGGGTTAATACTTACAGGGTCGTAACAGTGAACCACGTTCCCTGTATCTATGCAATCCTGAGTCAACCCCTCCCACCCACGCTGATTCTCGATTTGGCCAATGGACTTTGCTAGGTGCTGCAGAGGCTTGGAAAGGGCTTGTAGGGGGCCTGCCCTCCCTCACCTGGACTAAACCTGCTGAGAGCACACAGGGAGGGCCCAGGTGCCCCCAGCTGAGGCCCCTCGGTCAGCAAGGCCCTGCAGCCCCAGCAAAAGAAACCCAATGAACCATCGTTTTAACCCAGTGCCCTCCGGGGCAGTGTGTTACGCAGCACAACTTGACCAAAACATCTCAAGCTATTAACCCAGAGAGCTAAACTGCTTTGTAGGTAAAATTGGTATTTTACCCAGCACAAGGGAAGTCAGAGGCAATCAAAATGTCTGTAAAGAAACACGAGTTCGGTCACGAAATTAAATCCCACGCAACAGTGTGATTAAGACTCCAAAGGCGTCAGGCAGAAGAGCAGCGCATGAATGCGGGTTCAGGGCACAAGGAGGCTTCTGCACATGTAACTAGCCGAGCCCTGCGTGGGGCATGGATCTCATTCTTAAATGGATTCACGGCCGGGGATGCAGCTCAGTGGTGGAGAACTTGCTTGCCTAGGAGGGGTGAAGCTCTGAGTTAGCGCTCCAGCACCGCACACAAAATTTCTTTTTTGAAAAAGGCAAATCAGGCTAGGCCATGTGCTTAGCAAATATGAGCCCCCCTGAAAAAAACTGGCAGGAAATAACTGTTTCAGTAAGCACATTTCTATTTTCCAGAATTTACTTTTGTAGTGAAGGACCGCAAACAGTCTCTGCTTCTTTCTCACACGTCTCTGCTGTGCTGACTCCTGTTCCAAGTCCCTGTGAAAGGGGAGCATTTGGGGGCCAAGAGTAGATGTGGTCTGGGGGCTGACGGAGAAAGGCCGGCCTGGCTGGGGGAGGACTCTCTCAAAGTTCCAGGACAGCAGACAGCTTTGCCATAACCCCTGTCAGGTGTGAGTAAAGCCTAATTCACAGACTGAACCCGGCCCCCCATCTGGTTTTGTAAATAAAGTTTTATTGGCACACAACCACATCCACTTTTCCTGTCCATGCTGCTTTCACACCACAATGGTGCCTCTGGGTAGCTGCAGCCAACAGCCCTGCCTCTAAGCCAAACATGTTTACTATCTGGCCCCTCACAGAAAACATCCGCTGACCCATGGCCCAGAAGCCCAGCCTTGGGTTTGAATCCTTACTAATCCTGTAGACCTTGGCAGCAACTTCAATTCCCAGAAGTCTCAGTACCCTGCTCTCTGGCTACTCCGAGGACTTCTGCACTTTGTGAATCCCAAGAGGCATCTGACGCTCACAGTTTGGGATTTCTGCAATAGGAATCTGTCTTGCAATTAGAATTGGCAGCCCCTTTTTCTTTCTTAATAGTCCATAAAAATAATGGAGCCTCTCGTGACATCTTAGACGTGGCAAATGCAGCAGCACACGGTGGGCCCTGGGGTGGCGCAGACGCGGCGTTGGTTTCCCCTCTGATTCTCCCTCTGTGCGTCTCTGCACTCGTCAACTTACACTATGTGTGGCACCGGCGGGAGGCACCCAGAGGAAAGGCCCTCGCTACATCCTGAGTGATTCATCCCCAGACACAGATAAATCACCCTGAAGGGAAGCAAGTCTGCTGTCCTGTGAGCGGGGACGGAGGCAGGCAGCCACCCTCCAACGGGAGCACACAGCTGCACAGGGGACAGAGGGAGGAAGGCAGCGAGGCTGCACATCTGATCCTTCCCTCTGGGAAGCAGGCACCGAGGCTTCGAGTACCAATAACACAGCCTCCGACGAGGAAAGCATTTGGGCCGGAAGATACGCAGAGGAAGGGAAAAGAGGCCAACGTGGACGGCTGAGCCCAGAGTCCCTTACCTCATCGCCATAGCGCCGATAACTCACTTCGTACAGCACAATCAGACCGTTGGGCTCCCTCGGCTCTTGCCACATCAAGTGAACAACATTATTCTCGAAGATTTCATGGGTCACGGGGCCAACGATGTCATCTGCTTTGGCTGTAAGAAGCAGCAATTAGGGGCCGGGATGTAACTTTTGGATCAAATCCACCACCACCTTGAGCGGGTTATGTAACTGCCCCATGTCCCATTTTCCTCTCAAGAATGGACCTATAGAGTGGCACAGGATGGAACGATGGCTGCTTCCTTCATGAGCCTTTTATATCGAAGTCATTTCAGACTCACCATGCATGGCACAAGGACACAGAGCTTTCCACCAATGATGACAGCCACGTCTGTTACCAACAAGGACTGGCAGGGGCTGAGACAGGCAGGCTTGGTTCCGGGACTCCCTCCAATGCTCCAGTCCCACATATAAAATGACAGGACTTTCACAGAACCTAACCATGGCCTCCCATCGACATTAGGTAACCTCTGGGAGCTTTGTGACTTCTAGTGCAGCGCCCGTGCTATTCTAGGGCGCTGTCTACAGAAGAATGGCAAAGGGAAAGGTATGCAATCGTTCAGCAGAGATGCAGTTTTTCCCCCAGATATTTTCAGTCTATGATTGATTGAAAATGGGGATGCAGAGCCATGGTCAGGAAGGACTCACTGACCATTCTCAAAACAAGGAAAACGATGCTGGTACCTGCTACACACTAGACTGCATCATTCTTTGGGTTTAAATAGACCCCTGTGTGGAAAGCACTTTGAACATGGGCGACATGCACGTGTTTGGTAAATAAAGGCTATTTCAAGCTGCTCATGGTGGCAGACAGCTGTAATCTGAGTTACTGAGGAGGCTGCGGCAGGAGGTTCACAAGTTGAAGGCCAGCCTCAGCAACTTAGTGAGACTCTGTCTAAATAGTAAATAAAAAGCGCTGGGGATGTGGTTCAGTGGTAGAGCACACATCCCCAGCACTGAAGTAAGTAAGTTAATAAGTAAATAAAGGCTATTTTTACTCTGTTGGATGAAAATACATAGAAAGGATTGAAAGGATTTTCACACCTGATCTCCACCTTTTCCAATTTGTTTTCTTTAAAAATTGGGAAATAATCATCCACAGAATTTCTTGAATGCATAAATCTTGCACATCTAATTGTATGTAAGCCATACTTCAATAAAATTGATTTGGAAAACTGCAGTAATTAAAATAGCAGGGTACCAAGGGACCAAAATGGTGCACAGATCATTGAAGGCAAAAAAAAAAAAGAACCCAGAAGTGGACCCGTGTGGTGCGTGCATTTGGGGGTGGCGGGGTCATTTCCAGAAGCCTTCAGCTGGACTAATGACCCAATATGTTTCTGCAGGATCTGTGGGACCAGAATGGGTGATCAAACTGCATAGCTTTGAAGAAGCAATTCCACCCCAACGAACAGATTTGAGGGACTCCTCGGACAGTTGGGTGGAGCTATTTGTCTGTTCCTTTCTAAATGAGACATTTAAATACAACCACTGATGCTGAGAAAGGACTTTCCAACCAAAAACGAGGGCATGCGTACAAACTGAAATATCATTATGTTTCCACCTGCCTTTCCCCAAGTGAGATAAAAATGATCCGTGGGACTCTCAGCCTTTAAAGGAGAACGCTTGTGAAAGCATGAGAGGCCAGGACATGGGTGACACGAGCCAGACGCTACAGGGCTACCGCTGAGAGGCTCCACTCGCAGGTCCCTGGAGTCCTTGGGGTCACAGGGACAGGAGGCAGCGTGATGGGAGCAGGGCTGGGAGGGGACAGGAGATCGTGTTGGATGGGACAGAGCTGGAGATGGTGGTGGTGACCGCCCTCCCCGCCCCTGGTCTGTGAGCCTCACTGTACAGGATGTCCCAGTGAAGTTCATGTTATATGTACTGACCACGACTTTTTAAAAATCAGGGGGAAAAAGAACAAAAAAATGTTTGTACAGTGTGAATCCCCTTGAATAAATAAAGTTCCGGAAGAATATGCAAAGACTAATCAGGGCCAATCTCAGGCATTTGGGGACAACTCAATTTTGTTTCTTAGCACGCAGCTGTTACAGGTGTTGTTTAAGGAACTTGAGGGAAGGAAACATTAAAAACTATCATCTGGGCGCGGTGGCGCAGGCTGTCGCCCCAGCCACGGGAGGATGCTTGAGCCCAGAGCCTGGGGACAACCTGGGCGACGCTACCAGATCCCATGGGGCAGGCACGGAAAGCAGCAGAACACAAGCCGGGCCACCCGCCTGCAGGCGCCCACCTTCAGGCATGGTGCGTGCGCTCACATAGGCGGCCACGCTGCAGCGCTCCTCGGGCGCGTCTTGGTTGCAGGCCTGCAGCTCGATGCGGTAGCCGGTGAAGTGGCGCAGGCCGGAGATGACCAGCGACTCCTTGTTCACCACCTTCTCGAAGGGCCTGTGCTCCTCCTGGCTGGTGGGCGCGCTAGGGGAGGAGCTGTTGAGGAAACCGGGGACCGTGGGCACCACCTCCGTCTCCGTCGCGTTCCCCACGGTGCCAAGGGATCTGCGCTTCCGAGAGGGCCTGGAACGGCAACAGGACACAGGGGGTCACCCTCTGAAATAAAGCAGAGGCTGCAGAATCCAAGCTGAATTAATTACAAAGAAAGAACGGGGTGGGGGGGTGGGTATTCGGATTGAAATGCGGATTGTCAGGAATTACCACCCAGAGCTGCTTCCCAGGTGCCCTTGGGAGATCTCCAGTGTGAAGGCGGACGCACCCTGAGGGCTGGGTGGCTCCAGGACCCTCAGAGACAGCTGCACACCCAGATTCCCCTCAACGTGCGTGATTTCAGGTTTTCAATTTTCAGAGGACTAGGCCACCAGGGAAAGCGTCAGAGATGCCAGAAGCAGGTAAGAGCCTGGTTACTCAGGAGGGCAATTGCTCAGGCTATGGGAGCTCGTCGGTGCAAACTGGAGAAACACATTTCCTCATTCTTGGGGATGCAGGGCACTGCAAAATTGAGTGACAACCTTTCAACTCCAGGTGAAAGAATTTTCTCCTGGGGTTGAGTGAAGGCAACTCCAAGAAACAGCTATCCAGGAGGCAGCCTCTCCCCACCCCTTAAATAGGTTACAAAGTTACGATGGAGAGCCAGTATGCTTGAAGATCCTAAAGGAAAGTATAAGAGAGAAAAAAAATGCAAATTCCCCATCACTCACTGCCCTCTCCTTCCTTCGAGCAAAACTCTTTCCTATAAATATTCCTTGTGGTCACGAAGAGGCTAAAGCTGACTGTAACTCGCTTGCTGTGTTGGAAGCATTCGTTAAATACTTTCCTGAAAACATAACATCCCAAGGAGGAGAGGATTCCAGGGTTCTCTCAATGCCAGGGGTTTCCCCTCTCGATTAGAAGCACTTATTGGCTATAAAATATTCCCCCTTCTGCTAGACTCCTCCCTCGTAGGACCATCCTCCTGTTTGCTAAGTGAGTCTTCCCCAGGGGCTGGGAGTGGAGCCCAGTGGACAGCGGGCTGAGCACGCCCCAGACCCTGGATTTGCTCCACCGCCCTCGCAAACGGTGCTCCCAAGAGTTGTTCTATTGCTTTGATCTTTTCCTGGTTGCGTTTTTAGTTCCTCAAAGCAGCTTCTTAGAAGAAGGTTATCACTGAGTTCCAGAGGATGTGAAACCTTTCAAGCTTCTTAATATGTGCGGCTACACCACTAGCGGGAAACTGTCCTGACTTTTGGCCCCACACGCTGTGTGGCCCATGAGACTGCTCTTCAGGACGGTTCAGCAGCTCTGAGGGTTGGGAACCCCCCCACCCGAGTCTCAACCAGAGAATTAAACACATATGAAAAGCACCCCGACCCCGTCCCCGTCCCCATCCCCGTCCCCGCTTTAGCTGTAGTTCTTCATTTGGCTGTGGGTGAAATGTTGGTTCCTTGTCTCCCGGGAAGCATCCCTCTTTGTCCTTTCCCTAATTCTCCTTGAATCTGTAACACCTTTCTGATTATGGCTCCTTCACTGGTTATTCACAGAATTTGGATCTAAAAGCATTTTGACGTTTGGATCTAAGGTCATATTCGAAAGCTAAGAATATCAACCTTAGTATCACTTACCCTCACCGCTGTGCGCCTGGTGAACCTACTTAAACAGTTCAAAGCAAACTTGTTCACACACATTTGTAAAATTTGTGCACCAGTAAAAAAAAAAAAAAAAAAAACTTTGTTGTTTTCTTTATAGGTAATTCAGATAGGGTTATCACAGTGGGTACTAAGGTTTTATGGCAATTATAAAAGGGAGCATGGGTTTGATCCCGGATTGATCCACCACCACCCTTCAAAAACGTTCTCCCAAGTTGTTGCTGTTATTGTTTTACAACTCCGCGTATTGCTTTGATCTTTAAAAGTAGATTAAAAAAAAGTAGATTTAAAAGTAGATTCTTAGAAAAAAATGCCGAATAAGAAATTACTGGATGCTTTTCCCTATCTTATATTCTAATTATTATTTGTGTTGTCACCACTTTCCCCAAACGCTCATTCTAAAGTGTTCATGGAATAAACTAGAACAAAGGGGACACATTTCCCCATACATGGCTGGACGGCAAACGTTGGGTCTTTGTAGACCACACATCCTCTGTCACAAATGCTCAGCTCTGCCGTTGCTGGTAAAGGCAGCTCTGGATAATATGCGGACAGGGGGATGTCACCGCGTGCCAACGCAAGTTCACTTACAAAAGCAAGTAGCCAACGGCCCCGAGCCACAACGACCCACCCTTGCCTGGACGATCTGGAAATCTTGGTGATTTTATTGCCCACACTCCTTCCTTCCTTCCTCTCCTTTCCTCCTTCCTTCCTTCCATTCCTTCCTTCCTTCCTCCTCCTCTTTGTTTTCTTGCTTTCTTCCTTCTTTGTCTTCCTCCCTTCCTTCCTTCCCTCCCTTCCTTCCTCTACTCTTCCTTCCTCTTCTCTTCCTTACTCTCTTTCCTTCCTTCCTTCCTTTCCCTCCTCCCTTCCCTCTTTCTTTCCTCCTTTGATTTCTTTATTTCCTGATCCTGGAGAAGGGACGCAGAGTTTGGTGCGTACCAAGCAGGTGCTGGTCGCTGAGCTACGCGCGCCCGTCCTGCTCCATTGCTTACGATTGCAACCTGCTTCGGCCAGTGCACTGCTCGGATGCTCACAGGAGTGATGGGGCTGGGCTTCCTTGTTTTCGTTTCCTAACTCCCATAAGAGTAGTTAGAGGACGATGTTGGCATGAATATTAGGTGATATTTATCTTGCTGAAAATGTATTCCATTCTCAGCTTTATAAGACATCTTTTCCCCCTCCCTTTCTCTAAGCTAAGAATTTTAAATTAATGTAATTGAATGAGATCATGATTTTCCATATAGAGCCTCTTGATAAAACAGACTATATTTAGATCTTCTGATCTGAAATAAACCATGTTGCCATTGCTGTTTTATTTGGGACATTTGGATCTAAAGCCACATATTGGGTGCGCCATCTTTTTTCTTCCAACGTAGCAACTTTTACCTTCGTTCTGCTGCTGAATGTTACATTAGTTTCATAAAATGACCTGGAATGATTTTCATAGCTTTCTATGCTCCAGAACAGTTTTTATAGTAGAGAAAATAGCTGTTCATTCAGAGCTGGACAGAACTCATCCGTGAAGCTCTCTGGGTCCAGGGACCTTTCCAAGAAAGTTAATTAACACATATTTTTATTTTCCATTCTTTGACAAAACAAATATCATCTAACTAATAGTGTCTTTCCAGAATTACTAAACTATTTAATTCTGCTGTTTCTTCTTGAATCAATGTAGACGTGTTAAACTTTCACACTTCATTGAAACTCTCTAACACACTATGTTTTTTATTACTTTTCAGACTTCAATGGAAGTTTCAATTTCTGCCTCAACTCAGGAGGCATTTAAGGGATAAACTTCATTTGCTGCTCAAGCTTTTGCAGTTAACTTTTAATTTTCATTCTCTGACATCAGATGATGTGTGGTCAGGAAACAAAACCTAAATTGGGGTAACTCATTGAGAATTTCTTTGTGGTGTCTTTGAATGAAGAGCCCGAGGGCAGGGAACGGCTGCTTCTGCCCAGCCTAAGATCTATCCGTCTTAGTGGGATTAGGAGCATTTCAGTACTGGCATGAGTGGGCCTGGCAGAAACAACCCACATCTCACTCCTCACCAGCAGCCGCTGAGCAATTCATGTCCGAACATCTGGATAAGGGTCTTTTTTTTTTTTTTTTTTAGGGCTGAGGACGAACTTGGGGCCTTGCGCATGCTAGGCAAGCACTCTGAGCTAAATCCCCAACCCCTGGATAAGGGTCTTAAGGCACAAGCTTAAAGGGGCAGGCTCAGGAACGCCCCATCTTATTGCTCTCGCTAAATTTCATTTTTTACCAATTGAAGGTTTGCGGAAACCTTGCTTTGAGCAAATCTATCAGCACCATTTTTCCAACAATAAATCTTTTTAAAGTAAGATGTTGCCTAATTAAGGCACTTTTTGAAGGACATAATGCTACTGGACACTCCACAGTCTGCAGTGTAGTGGGAACGTGACTCCACACGCACGGCGAAATCCAGAGCGCTGCCTGCTTACTGTCCACGCCTGCTCTACTGCAGCTAGGGAGCCAGTCCAGCGGCACCTCCAAGGCCCGCCTGCAGACCACAGACCCCGTGCAGAGTACCGACTGCGGCCTCCACTGCGCGGAGCGGAGGCGCTTGAGACACCCTGGTCTCCCCAGGGGTGCTTCTGCCCCCACCCATTGGGCAAGGTCTGGGGATGTTCTGGGTGGCCACCATTTGTGGGGGCGGAATGCTGCTGGACATGGAGTGGGTGGAGGCCAGGGATGCTGCTCGACATCCCACAGTGCCCAGGACGGCGCCCACTCCAGATGGTACCCAAACATCCACGAGAGATCAGACTAAGAACCGCTCCTTGGGGCCAAAGCCACTGGATCCTGCACCTTCCTAACTACAGATTGTATTCCCCATGACCACCAGAGGTCAGATGAGCCCCAGGGCACCTCTGCTAAAGGAAGATCTGCCAAGAACCCACACCAGCTGACCCCCTGCC
>PVKS010039223.1:0-17436 GCA_004027875.1 Aplodontia rufa | reverse complement strand
CTTCTTTTTCTTCTTCTTTTTAAGAGAGAGGGACAGTGAGAGAAAGAAAGAGAATCAATTTTCATTTAGTTTTTTCATGTGGTTTTCGTTGCTCTGATACTTCGTGGTGCTGAGGTTTAAACCTGGATCCACACACATGCCAGGCAAGCACAGTAAACACTGAGCCACCGCTCCAGACCCCACCCCGGCTTCTTTTTGGGAAGAAGGGAATCCTCCTATCCTAAGTGTGGTAATATCTGGGGATTCCAGGAAAGCATCAGGTCTTTGGAAGTATATGGTGTCTGTAAGGAGGATTTTTGTGTACTGAAATTCTTCCCAGTCGCTCCAAGGAATTGTAGGTAAAAACTGTAGTTTATGGGTTACTTAGAGAAGGGAAAAGACTCCACATATACCTGAATTATCCCCATCTACTTCCCATTCCAAAAAGAGTTCCCAAAAACAGTGAGATGGAAGAGTCATTTTGGACTGTGAGCTCTAATTATATTTACATTGTATTTCTATTTGGAGCAGCCCACCACATCAGCAGGACCATCTACGGTCACCATATCCCTCTTCTAGAATCACCAATGCCATCCTACGTGAATGGCCTTAGCCCTGTTATGTTGGGCCTTGCCTGGTTTCCTGACATAATTTTTGCCCTTTGGCCCCAGCTGGAGGGTGGAGTCACTGACTCACCTGCCAGGATCTCATTGTCTGCATCCAGTCAATGGGAAAACTGCCCTTTGATGTGGTTGCAAGGAGCCTGAAGTCCAAAGGAATGCCTCAGAATCCCTCTGTAGACCATATCCCAGGTCCTCATACGGTGCCAGCATATCTTTAAGCTCCTGTCCCAAGGTGCATCCTCCTCCAGGCAGAGGAATACATCCAACAGCCTTAGGCCTGCCAACCAAGACCCAGATTGATTCTTGGTTATAGATACAAAATATCTGCTTTGGAGATGGAGCCTGCAACACAATTAAAACCTGACCCACATAGTTGCGGTTTCAGATGACAGACTAGACCAAGTCAGGAGCCTTGTGGACTGCATCATCAAGGTGACTACCAAACCTCACCATATTTACCATAGGCATTGATGGACTTGATAGAAGAGATGAGGGCCCACCATGGGCTCTCTCAGCATGTGCTATTTGCAGGAAGCAGATAACATTTGGGAGGTTGCATTCTTTTCCCATCTGGCAAGTTCTGGAACTTCTAGGAATTTCTAACAGTCATGCGGGAATGGCTTGAGTTTTCTAAACCCAGTCAAGACAGTGAATTGGAGGGTACTTACATTGAAAAGTGAGATGTGCCAAAATCCACAAATAAGCCTTCAGATGCTTGAAATGCTCTTTCCATCACTGAACCAATAAGAATCAGTACAGAAAGGATAGAAGAGTTGAGTTTGGCTTCCACGTCCCCTTCTTCCCCATCTCTTGACTTCTGATATAG
The DNA here is from genome assembly GCA_004027875.1 of Aplodontia rufa. NCBI lineage: Eukaryota > Metazoa > Chordata > Mammalia > Rodentia > Aplodontiidae > Aplodontia > Aplodontia rufa. Next base: position 16,008 of record PVKS010039223.1, on the reverse strand, counting down.
CTGAGGACTGTGAGCTCACTTTCAACATGTGTACCTCACACCTGCAAGATAGTTCTCCCCGGTTCTCACCACATATCTGTGTGCTTTTGCAAGCAGCTACTGCTCTTTGTTCCAGACTTTTTTTTTTTTTTTTTTTAAGAGAGAGGGGCAGTGAGAGACAGAGAGAAAGAGAGAATCAATTTTTATTATCTTTCCATCTGGCCTTCGTTTCTCAGACATTTAGTTGTGTATGTGGTGCTGGGGTTTGAACTTGGGTTCTTGCACGTGCCAGGCAAGCACTTTAACCACTAAGCCATCGCTCCAGCCCCAGACTGGTTTTTTTAAGGAAGCTTCTTTCCCAGAGGAAACTGCAGGCATGATTACTGTCCATTATTTAAGATTCTGACTCTAAGCTCAGGGTTCTTCTCTTGTGATGTGCCTCACTGAAAATGGGGCTCAGGGAGTAAACAACAGAAAATGCCCATACTCTGGCTATTGCTATGACTGGGAATAAAGACGACCTTTGGTTCCAATGTACCCAGGAGTCTTGTGCATTTCTGCCAGCATTCATAAAACTGTGGCATGCTCCCTTGTTAGCTTGCAAGTAGAGTAAAATCTCAGACCCTCCACAGTTCTTGACTCATTTCTTTCTCACATAACACATCTTTACAATCCACCAACTAATTCTCCCTCACACCTGTGATCCCGAAAACCACGTTGGTAATTTAGGCCAAGGGGAAAGCAATCATACAGATCTGTGAGGACAGATAAAATTAAAAAGCAAGATTGAAAGTAGGGCAGGACCTGGTGACAGTGCTGAGATATCAGGAAGTTTGGTTTAAGCCTGAGACCAGAGGAGGATCATTGTAATTCTGGGCTGTTAATAGCTGTATTGTCAGCTGTACGTTTTAGTCACGGACTGACAGGCAATTCTAAACATGCTTAGGTGAACATACTTGTTGGTTTTCTCATCTGTAAAATGAATTGAGTGGGATTAGATTGTTTCAGAGGTCCTTCTAGCTTTAAAGTCAAGCTTTATGAACCTGTAATAGGGCTGCCTAGCATGCACTTTAGGCACTTGACCTAATTTTAAATTATGATTGCAAAAGAGGACTATGAGGCAGCACACAAGACACGGCATTGGACATTAGGAAGCCTGCATTCTAAGCCCAGTTTGCCACTCCCTGGCTGCATGATGTTAGGAAAGGTGTTCACCTTACCTAGAGGATACAGATGTGGGATGGATACCCAAGATGACTCTAGATGGCTCGGTGGTGTGGCATCAGTTTGCATAGTGAAAAAAGAAAAAAGTAACCTTTGCAATTATCTTTTTGTTTTTCTAACTATGCCCAACACAATCTCTGCTTAGTGTTGGCATCTTTAACAACTTTCTTTTTCCCAGTGCTGGGGATGAAATCCAGGACCTTGCTCATGGTAGGCAAGGGCCCTACCACTGGACTATATCCTGGCTTTTTTTTGGGGGGGGTTGTTTGTCTTTTCAGGTAGCATCTTGCTAAGTTGCCCAGATTGGGCTCCAACTTGTGATCCTCTTTCCTCAGCCTCCCTAGTGGCTGAGATGACAGGTGAGTGCCACTGTGCCCAGCTTTCTAACAACTCTTTGATAACTGCTAACCTCCTGTTTGGGTAAAGAGAGAATTCTGAAGGTCAGACTTCACAGGCAGCACTAACGAGAAAGCATTTAATGACACTGCCCATCCCACTTACTTATTTTTATTTTGTCTTCCTTTTATGGAAAATGATATAAGTTTTCCATTTATGGGAATGACAAAATTTTCTTTGAAAGCAAGTTAATTTTTTTATTGCTGCACTAAAGTTGTATCCAATGATGGTCTTGTTCCATATTGATACATGCATACAATATAACAATACAATTCGAACAATATCTGCCCTGCCCCTCCCCCATCATTCCTCCTCCCTCCCTCATTCTGTCCCCTGGTCCCTTGTTTCTGCTGATCATCCTTTGAAGCATTTATTATTTATTTATTTATTTATTTATTTTTGTTTCTGTTTATATTCATCATGTGGGAATTAGTTTCCTAGAGGTACAAATTATATTTTTCCCTTCCCCCTTTAACCTTCCCTTTTTTCTCTACGGTCCTTCCTCCCACTTCCCTTCTGCTTTCTCTACTCTGCTAGATGTCCTTTAGTTCTTCTATTAATTTGTATTTGCATGGTTCTATAGAAAATCTTATCCCTCTTTCCCCCTTTCCTTTATTCTACTCTAGCGTCCACAAATGAGAGAAAACTTATGACTTTTGAGTTTCTGGGTCTGGCTAATTTCACGTAGCATGATATTCTCCATTTCCATCCATTTGCCAGCAAATGCCATAATTTCATTCTTTCTAATAGCTCAGTAGAATTCCATTGTATGTATACACCACAGTTTCTTAATCCACTCATCTAGTGATGGGCATTTGAGTTGATTCCATAATTTAACAATTGTGAATTGTGCTGCTCTAAACATTGATGAGACTGTTGCTGTAGTATACTGATTTTAGGTCCTTTGGGAAGATCCCCAAGAGTGGGATAGCTGGGTCATATGGTTGTTCCATCCCTAATTTTTTTTAAGAGAGAGGAACAGTGGGAGAGAGAAAGGCAAAATCAATTTTTATTTAGTTTTTCATGTGGCCTCTGAGTAGGTGGTGCTGGGGTTTGAACCCGCGTACTCACGCATGCCAGGCAAGCGCCATAAGCACTGAGCCACCACTGCAGTCCCCCATCCCTAATTTTTTTTGATGAATCTCTATATTAAAAGCAAGTTAATTAAGAAAATGTTCTAAAATTAATTGTGGTGATGGTTGTACTACTCTCCAAACATACTTAAAAAACTGAGTTGTGCATTTTCTATGGGGGAATTGGATGGTGTGTGAATTTTATCTCAATAAAGGTAGTTTATTTATTTATTTATTTTTAAAGAGAGAGGAAGAGTGAGAGAGAGAAAAAGAAAATCAATTTTTTTTCAATCTGGCCTTTGTTTCTCTAACACTTAGTTGCGTACATGGTGCAGGTTCCTATGCATGCCAGGCAAGCACTCCAACTGCCAAGCCACCACTTCAGTGCCTCAATAAAGGTATTTTTAAAAGTAAATTAGAGGGGCTGGAGCGGTGGCTCAGCGATTACGGCACTTGCCTGGCATGCTCAAGTACACAGGTTTGAACGCCAGCACCACATACACAAGTGTCGGAGCAACAAAAGTCACATGAAAAACTAAATTAAAATTTGCTTCTCTCTTTCTCTCTCTCTCATTGTCCCCTCCTTCTTAAAAAAAATGTAAATTAGAGACTGCGGTATATCCAGTGCACCCAAGTGCTCAGTGATGAAGCACTTGCATACTTGCACACCATGCATGAGGCCCTAGGTTTGATCCCCAACAGCAAAAAAAAAAAAAAGAAAGGAAGAAAAAGAAAAAAGTAAATAACCTTCCATTGGCGTTTTCTTTTACCAGCTAGTTGCCTATTGAGACTTTGGCCAATTGCCTAGCAGTGAAATAGTGCTGACCCTTTACCCCCTGAGGCTCAGCAGGGTATCTTGGTCCCCATCAATCTTCTGGTTTGATAGCGAGTCCCCTTACATCAAAGTAATCAACTCTAGGCTACTTCCATCGTGCCACTGCCAATCGATACCTCAGGCCACCACCGTCTGTTGCCTGGACATATGTAGTGGCCTCCAGTCTTGCTTGACGCTTTCCCTTCTCCAAGTTAAAAATACAGTTTCTGAAGACAGGCACGGTGGCACATGCTTATGATCCCAGCAATGCGGGGATCACAAACTCAAAGCCAGCTTCAGCAACATAGGGAGGGCCTAAGCAACATAGGGAGACCCCCGCTCAAAATAAAAAATAAAAAGGGCTGGGGATCTGGCTCAGTGATTAAAACCCCTGGGTTCATCCCTAGTATCAAGAAGAAAAAAGTAAGTTTTCTGAAGTAAAACTTCAGATTGTGAAACTCTCGGCCTTGTCCTTCAGCGTTCCCCCACTGATCTGTGCATGAAGTCTTGACCTCTCAGCCTGGATTCAAAGCACCTTTGTGAAGTGGTGCCTACTGAACCCTCCAGCCTCTTCCCCAATCTACTCTGTCTTCTCTGCAAGGCTTCGAGATGTCCTTGACACACGGTTGTGCTCACTAAGTAGTAATTAGCACACTGTGCCCTCCTGCCCCCAGCCTTTGTCTCTCAGTCTACAATGTGCTTTCCTCCTCTCTATTCTCCCAGCTAATTTTGACTGGTTCTTTTAGATTCTGCTTACACGGCACCTCCTTGGGAAAGATTGCTTGCCATTCCTGTTAGGTGCACCTTTATGTACTTGGATAGTATCCTGAGCTTTCCTCTATTATCATGAGGCAGAACTACTGCAGAGTAGTAGAACATGGTGGCAGATACCCATAATTCCTGCAACTCAGGAGGCTGAGGCAGGAGGATTGCAAATTGGAGGCCAGCCTGAGCAACTTAGCAAGGCTCTAAGCAACTTCTCAAGACTCAAAGTCTCAAAATAATAAAATTTTAAAAAGAGCTGAGGATGTGTCTCGAATACAACGAAAAAGAGAGAACTATAGCAGAGTAGAGCTGGAAGCATAGAGTCCTAGAGTCAAATTATCTGCATTTAAATTCTAGGTATGCTGCTTGCCCCATCTGTGTGACCTTAGGCAAGTCACTCAACCTTTCTGTGTCTCCATTTCCTCATCTGTAAGATAGAGATAACAATAGTACCTACTAATAGGGTTCCTGCAATGATCACATGAAACAAGATGGTCAGTGTCTTAGTTCTGAATCTGGTATATAGTGAATGCTCGGTAAATATTAGTTATTATTATTTCAGCATGTATCATATCTATTGTAAATGCCAGTTCCCTGCTTTGTCTTCCTTGAGGGCAGAGAGTATGTCTCAATCACCAGCAAATCCCTGGGTGCCATGCATGGAACCAGACACCTGTGGTGCTGAACAGATGAATAGAGTGAATGAATGAATGAATGAATGTCAAATAGAGTGAATGAATGAATGAATGAATGCCAAACAGAGTGAATGAATGAATGAATGAATGCCTTACTCCTTTATGGAGCTCAGCACATGTGGCCAGATTCTGAAGTCCCTTCTGGATTTCCAGCACCAGTTTTCCTAGCTCTGGCCTAGCAAGATCATTACCCAAATCTTGTTGATAACATTCTGGTTTCAGATTTAAATATCTGGTCTCAGTACAAGGCAGAAATACCCCCAGTAGCGCAGAAGGGAAATCTCTTTTGCACAGTTTCTTGGAAATATCCTCTCAGCACCTCCACCTCCGTGTGCTCTAATCGGTCCTGTTGAGGTGTGGGCAACACCCAGACAGAGAAGGTCATTTGTGCTTTCAACAAGGATTTGCTGGGTCAGGCCCTCTCAGGTGCTGAGGATGCCCAGGAGGGGAGGGAACCAGATGAGTCCTGTTGCCTGGGAGCTTCCTGCACAGTGGCTCGATCCACCTCTGCCTGACTAAGCAAGGAGAGAAGCATTGCCAGCCCTGGGTGCATGCAGCAGATGTCAGGATCTGATCGGGCCACACTGGGAGCCAGTGCAGCATCAACTGAAAGGAGAGGTCAGGAGGTGAGCAGCACTGACAGGAGATAGAGTTGAGGCCAGCAAAGGTCAGAGTCCATCAGGGGCAAAGGTCAGAGTGCATCAGGTGATGTTCTCCAAGGTCCAGCACCTCAAAGAGGAGACCTCTTTTTATTTTATTTTTTCCTTTTTGTGGTACTGGAGATTGAACCCAGGGGTGATTAAGCACTGAGAATCACCCCCAACCCTTTTTCTTTAATATTTTATTTTGAGACAGGGTCTTGCTAAGTCTTTAGGACCTAAGTTGCTAAGGTTGGTCTCGTACTTGTAATCCTCATGCCTCAGCCTCCTAAGTCGCTGGGAGAGAGAAGGCTTCTAAAAGAGCAGTTCCCAAATAGGAACTGTTCCCAGCTTTACTTTTTTATTATTTATTTATTTCTCTTTCCTCTCTCTGAGAAAGAACTGGAAGGTAGAGAGAAAGCCCCTTGGGACTTCACACCCCAGAAAATGAGAGTGAAGAAAACAGCAGCAGTCCTAGGCCAATATTCCAGAGCAGCCGTGATTCTCCTGTCAAGACCTGCCTCGAGAAGGAGTGGCTGTGGGGCTAGACCGCCAGGACTGTTCCAGGGCTGGCTCCTGGAACAGGCCAATGACAAATACTGACAACTGGGGCACAAGGCCCAGAATCAGCTACTACTACTAATCCAACTGAGTGGCCTTATACAATCACTTCACCTCTCATTTCTACATTTAGAAAAGAAGTGTCAGGACAATGCTAAGTGTTTGCAACATTCTAATATGAAGACCTCTTTTTAACAGAAAAACAGTCAGGGCTGGAGCGGTGGCTCAGCGGTTACGGTGCTTGCCCGGCAAGCTCGAGTAGGCAGGTTCAAACCCAGCACCACAACGAAGTCTCAGAGCAACAAAAGCCACATGAAAAACTAAATAAAAATTATTTCTTTCTCTCTTTCTCACTGTCCTTCTCCCTTTAAATAAATAAATAAAATTAAACAGTTAAGGCTGGGGATGCAGCTTAGTGATAGAGTGCTTGCCTAGCATGTGCAAAGCCCTGGGTTCTACCCCTAGCACCTCCAAAAAGTTTTGTGGGTGTTGGAGTAGTGGCTCAGCAATTATGGCGCTTGCCTGGCATGCTCGAGGACACAGGTTTGAACCCTAGCACCACGTACACAACGAAGTGTCGAATCAACAAAAGCCACATGAAAACCCCTCTCTCTTTAAAAAAAAAAAAATCCCCAAAACTCCACATGATAGCAGATAGCAGTGGTAATTTTAGTATCATGCACACACATACACACACACACATGCACAAATAATGAAAACCAATAATTGGTGTTCTCCATTTCTTTAATCAATAGGAACATCCGCCGTCATGCACAAACATTAGAGGTGTAACATCCTTTAGGGCCCAGAGTCACAACTTCCTTGCAAAACTCCTGCCCAAATTCAACCAGCGGAAGCTTTCATCTTCCTTAGAATTTACAGAAATTAGTTACCTATGCCTCCAGTGTGAAAAACGCAAGGGACGCCAGAGCACTGCGCCAGTATTTTTCAAACTTGTACTTAATATAATAAGTACTTATTATTATTTATATATTGATGATGCAACTATGATGAAGCAAAACTTAAAAGCAGGGGTTACAGAAGACATTTATTTGTCACTTTTTGGCTACCCCGCTTTGGAATCCCTTCCCAAGTTTGTGGAAGACCTTCTTTCTTCCTTCCTTCCTTTCTTTCTGGTACCAGAGTTTGAACTCAGGGTCACTTAACCCCTGAGCAACATCCCCAGTCCTTTTAATTTTTATTTTGAAACAAGGTCTTCCTAAGTTGCTGAGGCTGGCCTTGAACTTGAAATCCTCCTGCTTTGGCCTCCGAAGCCGCTGGGATTACAGGCATGCACCACCTGGCCCTTCCTGCAGACTTTGTCTAATGAGTCTTAGTGGAAGCCCATTGTTCAGCTCTCACCATAAAGGATGAAAATACCAAATATTTGCTTCCCAGCCTCCTTCATCCACAGTGAACAGACATGTGATTTGGGCTCAACCAATCAGGTACACCACCCTGGACCCTGATTAGGAGCCCATGCCAACAGCAGACAGCCCAGTAAAGATACTTATGTGGTGAAAGTGGCCATAGCTGTCATAACCTTGTGCAGCTGCCGAGGGGAACAGCAAGACTGTTGTGCAGGTCCTGGAATGGTCTTGGCACAGGTTTCCCAAGGTTTTGAGACCAGAGTGAGACTGGAGAACTTCCGCACCACAACATTGGCCTTGCTCCTAGCTGTGACCCAGAATCCTTTGTTCTCATGCATGGCCTGGGGCTGGTTTTTCAGCCTTCTTAGCGACTCTTTCCATAAATTCCTCTTTAGTTTAAATCATCCAAGGCCAGTTTTTGCTGCATGTTTAAATCAGAGCTCTGACCAGTTCAGTCTGCTTATCAGCCTCAGCATCCAACTTATTTTTGCATTTTACTTGTGAATATACACTTTCAAGAAAATTCTGATCATACAGATGGGTGATTAGAAATAATAATGGGAGAAATCATTACACAGCACCCACTATCTGCCAGACTCTATTCTTGTCATTTTGCGTCTATTAACTCAAGTCCTTTGAGGTGGGTTTACCCAGCTTTTCTGCAGTACTGGGTATTGAACTCAGAGGTGCACCACCATTAAGCTATGTCCCTAGCCCTTTTTATTACTTATTTTGAGACAAGGACTCATTAAGGGGCCCAGGCTGGCTTCAACTTGCAATCCTCCTGCTTCAGCCTCCCAAGGAGCTGGGAATACAAGCATATGCCATTATGCCAAGCTAACACTCCCCTTAAAATGCGAAAATAGTGATATAGAGGAGTAGAAGGGTGTGAGCAATTTGCTGGAGATTAAGGGCTTAAATCAAGAATCAAGGAAGTTCACTCCAAAGTTTGCACTTTTAACTCTTTTTGATGGCTTTCTCCTCATAGTTTCACTTCTCTCTCTCTCTCCCTCTCTCTCTCTTTCTCTCTCGATGGAACCCAGGGCCTCCCACATGTTAGGCAAGTACTCTACCGCTGCTACATCCCCAGCCCCACAGTGTCTCTTTTGAGGTTAGAAAAGTTTTCAAATGAACCAACCTAGAACCTAGAAAGAGAAGTAGTCGAAATTTTTATATCGAAGTTGAATGAATTCATAACTACCAAAATATCCATTAACTGCCCTTCATGCTATAAACATAAAAATCAGACAATAAACAACTAAACCTTTCAACCCAAACTTGTACTAAAGGAACAAGGCCGCTGGTGACCCTCCCGCTCCTGTTTGCTATGGCAGGCCTGCGGGCTATGGAGCCTGGTGCACCTCAGTGCAGGAAATGCTCAGCTTTTTTCGCTGCTCTGCCCTTCAAAAGCAACGTGCCCAGGCTAACACAGCAGGCAACATGCACATGACACACCCACTCTCAGGCCAGTCCAGGATCAGGGTCAGCAGGAGGAGCTTGTGCCAACATCTGCACACAACTGAGTGAAAAGAAAGGAAAGAAGGAGGGAGGGAGGGAAGGAAGGAGGGAAAAGTCCCCAAGATAAAACAGAATAAACAAAAACAGACTGGTGGGGTATGTCAAAGGGGCACAGAACATGGCTGAGGCAGGAGGATTGCAAGTTCAAGGCCAGTGTGGGCAACTTCGTGAGAACCCATCTTAAAATAAAATACAATAGGCTGGGCTGGGGGCATACAACCCCCAATACTTTGGAATTACATCCCAAAGTATGAAATAGATAACTGTGAGTCCATACATAAATATTTTTTTTAAAGAGAAAGGGTGAGAGAGAGAAAGAGAGAAACAATTTTATTCAGTTTTTCATTTGGCTTTCATTGCTCTGAGACTCCACAGTGTACATGGTGCTGAGGTTTGAACTTGTGTACTCGTGCATGCCAGGCAAGCGCCGTCACTGCTAAGCCACCACTCCAGCCCATACATATATAAATATTTTGAAAGAATGAAAACAAATACTTATTCAGCCAGGTAATCAAGGTCAGCATCAATATTAATAAATCATTTTGATATGATCTTATGAAAAATGACACTTTATTTCTGTGCTCTACCCTTTCCCCAAATCCCACAACCCCAGTCTCCTCATAAGAAAAACATTAGACAAATGCTATTAGAGACCCAAAATTCTCCACTAGTACTCCTCAAATGCACAAGGTCAAGGACAAAGAAAAGGGCTGGTGATGTAGTTTAGCAGTAGAGTGCTTTCCAGCACGCACAAGAGTGGGTTCAATCCCTGGTACTGCCAAAAAGAAAAAAGGGAAGGCCTCCCAGCCTAAAGAGAATGATACCTAAATGTAATATGGTATCCTAAATAGGATTCTGAGATCAAAAAAGGCCATTAAGTAAAAACCAAGGAAATCTAAATAAACTATGCACTTTAATAATGTATCAGCCCCCTATGGTAGAGCACAACTGTAATCCCAGCATCTTGGGAGGCTGAGGCAGGAGGACTGTAAGTTCAAGGTCAGCCTCCACAACTTAGTGAGGCCCTAAGTAACTTAGCGAGACCCTGTCTCAAAATAAAATATAGAAAAGGGCTGGGGATGTGGCTCAGTGGTTAAGTGCCTCTGGATTCAATCCCTGGTACAAAATATTAATAATAATGCATCAATATTGGTCCATCACTTATGACAAATGTGACATACCAAAGGTAAAATGTTAATAATATGGCAAAGGTAGGTGTTGGGGAAGGAAGAGTAAGAATGGAACTCTGTATTATCTGCTCAATTTCTTGTAAATCCAAAAATTTTCTGAAAACTAAAGTCTATTAATATAAATATAAATGAAAGTAACTGTCTTTCAAAAAATTAATTTTCCTGGTGATGCCCATTATTCTACAAAGATCTTGATACACTAAAAAGGTGTACTTAGCCACGGCAGTGGCACATGCCTATAATCCCAGTGACTCAGGAGGCTGAGTACGAGGATCGCAAATTCAAGGCCAGCCTCATCAACTTAGTGAGACACTCAGCAACTTAACAAGACCCTGTCTCAAAATAAAAAAAAAAAAAAAAAGAATTAGGAATGCAACTCAGTGGTAAAGCACCCCTGGGTTCAATTCCAATTACAAGGGGAAAAAAGTGTTATGCATTAATATTGTTATGGACTAAACACTTTATAGCCGTTTTTGAATAACTGAATATATATATATATATTTTTTTTTTTAAGAGAGAGGGACAGTGAGAGAGAGAGAGAATCAAATTTTATTTAGTTTTTCATGTGGCTTTCGTTGCTCAGACACTTCATTGTGTACGTGGTGCTGGGGTTCAAACTGCCATCCTTGCGCATGTCAGGCAAGCACCATAACCGCTGGCAGTTATGGGCTCCAGCCCCTAACTGAATATATTTTAATGAGATTCTAATCCTCTCATCGGCACCCCTGAATTACCTCAGAGTAACTGAGTACAGTTTGAAAACCAGTGACAATTTTTGATAGGAAAAACAAAATCAAAGATATTGTTTAAGTCTCTGTCCCTAAAACTCCCTGGGTCTCTGAGATGGAGGGGATGCTCCACACCATAAGGCAAAGTGCTTAAAACCAACTCAACAATTTCCCCTCCTCCCCAGCACTACCCAGACACTGTGCTAGCAACTGCGCCAAGCCGAGGCTGCAGTTGTCTTTGTCCTGCATCTGCCTGTCAAGCCCAGTGCTCCGGGGCAGCGGGAAGGGCAGAAGGCTGGAATTAAGTGGGGCAACAGATGGTTTGGACATGTCACGCAGTTGATGCTCAGCTGCACCGTCCAGCCTGCCACGCTGTGTACATTTCAAACGTTTGAGGTTCAACTGAAAGAGACAAGTAATGATTTTAAATCACTTGCCGAAACACATGGCTAATCCTTGGGTAGCCAGAGAAGAGTGCTTTAAAGCCCCACTTAAATCCGGTGCGGAGGACAAGGAAACCCTGTGTTCTTTCTGAGCTTTGAACCCAGATCAGGCCATCTTGGGGGCAGTGGAGCATGTGTGCATCGTCCCAGTGTGTGCTCTGCTTTCTCTACTTTAGGAAATGGCCAGGTGTCTTGGTCCACATGTTTATTTGGGGTGAGGGTGAAGTGGGTAAAAGCTGTTCAGCAGGTAGTTTCTAATCCTGAGAAATCACACACCCTGGCATTTGCCTGTGTCAATCTGCTCCACGAGTTCAGCCAACTCCTTTTCCTGTCCTGGTTCAGTGCTCCTGGTTTCTTGTGTGGATTCTGCCAACAGTCTTCGATGGTTGCTTTTTAGTCCTGTGTCATCAGGCTTTCCTGCCACACAGGGCACCTCCTACCCCGAAGATTTCCTTTCCTTGTCCCCATATCGTTTTCCAGCTCCTGTTTCTATTTTTCCCTTTCACCACAGAACTTTTTGAAATGATACTCTGTTCTCCCTGGTTCCATTCTTTCCTCCTGCCCAATCACCTACCCCTATTGTTCCAGTGAAACTTGTTGAGATCAAGGGCAACTTTGATGCTGCAAAACCCAATGGGTCTTTCTGCTCCTCAGCAAGGCTGACCCACCGGGAGCATTCGATAGCTTTCCTCCTCCTCAGTGTTCCCTTCTTTCTTTCTTTCTTTTTTATTTTTATTTTTATATTTTTCAGGGCTGAAGACCGAACTAGGGGCCTTGTGCATGCTAGGCAAGCGCTCTGCCACTGGGCTAAATCCCCAAACCCTCTTTCTTGGTTTTAATGATGATCTGGTTTTCCTTCCACCTTTTTAGCCTCCTTTTCTAACTCTCCTTGGCAGGCCTCTCCCACTTCACCTGGTCTGCACGTGGCGAACCTCAGGGTTTAGTCCTGAAATAGGGTCTAATCTTTAAAGCTCTTCAAGGTGAGCTGGGTGCTGTGGTGCACACCTGTGACTGCAGCAACTCCAGAAGCTGAGACAGGAGGCTCATGAATTCAAAGGCAGCCTCAGCTAGTTAGTAAGACCCTGTCTCAAAATAAAATATAAAAAGCGGGGAGTGGGGTGCTGGAGTGGTGGCTCAGCGGTTTCGGCGCTTGCCTGGCAAGCACGAGGACCCGGGTTCAAACCCCAGCACCACATACACAACTAAGTGTTGGAGCAATGAAGGCCATGTGAAAAACTAAATAAAGTTGTTTCTCTCTAAAAAAAAAATAAAAAAAAAATATATATATATATATAAAGGGGCTGGAGATGTGGCTCAGTGGTGAAGTGCCCCTGGCTTCAATCCCTGTTTTAAAAAGGGGGGACAGGCCTGGAGTGTTCACTCAGTGGTTACAGCAGTTGCCTGGCATGCTCAAGATTGCGGGTTGGAACCTAAGCACCACGTACACAATGAAGTGTTGGAGCAACAAAGTCCACATGAAAAACTTAATAAAATTATTCTCTCTCTCTCTCTCTCTCTTTCACTGTTCCTCTCTCTATTATTTTTTTTTATTTTTTTAAAGGATAGTGAGAGAGAGAGAGAATCAATTTTTATTGAGTTTTTCACATGGCTTTCATTGCTCTGACACTTAGTTGTGTATGTGGTGCTGGGGTTTGAACCTGTGTACTTGCGCATGCCAGGCAAGCTCTGTAACCACAGAGGCACCGCTCTAGCCCCACCTCCAATCTCTCTTAAAAAAAAAAAATAATTGTCAAGGTAAATTCATCCAGCCCAGAGCTCTAAAGGCCACTGAATACTGAAGGACTACTTCTAATTTTACATCTCCATCCCTGAGCCCAGGTTCATCCATCCAACTGATTGCCTTACACTTGGCTAACAGGCACCTAAAATACACATCTAAAACATACATCACTATCCTCAAAATTTCCCTCATTTCCCTCCCACCTCCTTACCCTTTGGCATCTTTTTCCATTTCTTTGCTCATGCCAAATTCTAGAAGTCATCTTTCCTTCTTCCTTTTCCCTCATCCTCCACATGCAGTCATCACTGTGTTCAGTGAATTCCACCTCTAATCTATTTCATAATTATCCTACTTTTCTTCCCTTCTCCACAGACATCTTCACAGTCTAGACACCATCATTTTTTTTTTTTAAAGAGAGAGGGACAGTGAGAGAGACAGAGAAAGAGAGAAACCACTTTATTTAGTTTTTCATATGGCCCTAGTTGCTCCAACACACAGTTGTGTACATGGTGCTGGGGTTTGAACCCGGGTCCTCATGCTTGCCAGGCAAGCGCCGAAACTGCTGAGCCACCGCTCCAGCCCCGACACCATCATTTTTCACTTGGACCCATGACATAGGCTCTTTACTGGCCTTCCTGCTTCATAATGGTCCATCCTAAATTCAATTCCCACCACCAGCAAGAATGAACATTTTAGAATGTAATTTGTTGACGTTTGGCCATTCTTCCATGAAAGGAATATTTATCGTCAACTATGTACCAGGTGGTGAAGAAATAGACAAAAGTGCCCCTACTTGGGCTGGAGCAGTGGATTAGTGGTTATGGCACTTGCCTGGCATGTGCCAGGCCCTGGGTTCGAATCCCAGCACCACATACACAACAAAGAATCAGAGCAATGAAAGCCACATGGAAAACTAAATAAAATTGATTCTCATGGAAAACTAAATAAAATTGATTCTCTCGCTCACTGTCCCTTCCTCTCTCTCTCTCTCTTAAACAAAACAAAACAAAACAAAACACAAAATGCCCCTTCTTAAATACCTCATGGTCTGGTGGTGGGAAACAGGCATGCAACATAGTTAAAATAAGTTTATAGTATGTTAGAAAAGAATAGATGGAAGAGAAAAACTACATCAGGGTAAGGGGATTCCAGGGAGCATAAGTATGTGGGGGTTTTTGCAGGGGATTTTATAATTTTAAGTAGGGAAGTCAGAAATACATGATCTCTAAATATCATTTCCCATGAAAGGAGTTTTTAGCAGAAATGTCTAATTCCAACTCTGCATAAGATGATTCCAGAACATATTGTTACATCAGAAATCAAGGAAGTTAACCAAAGACCACTGTGATTTGGATGTCAAGTTCAAGAGGCTCCCACTGGTCAAACATGGAAAGAAATTGAGTGTTTAAAAGAATAATGAGGTGCTGGAGCAGTTGCTCAGTGGTTGGATCACTTGCCTGGCAGGTACAAATCCCAGTACCACATACATAGCTAACCATTGGAGAAACAAAGGCCAAATGGAAAAATAAATAAAATATTTTTTTTCTCTCTCTCTCTCTCCTCCCTCTCCCTCTTTTTCTAAAAAACACAGAAAAAAAAACACCAAGAACAAGAAATGCATGTCACTAAAACCAAGTGCAGTAGTAGCACACCCCTGTAATCCCAGCAACTCTCCTGAGGCAGGAGGATCACAAGTTCAAAACCAGCCTCAGCCTCAGCAATTTAGTGAGACACTAAGCAACTTAGTGAGACCCTCTTTCAAAATAAAAAATGAAAAAGGCTGGGGATGTGGCCGAGTGGTTAAGCATCCCTGGGTTCAATCCCCAGTACCAAAAAAAAAAAAAAAAAAAAAAAAAAGAAGAAGAAGAAGAAGAGAGAGAGAGAGATTCATGTCAAAATCCCTGAGTTCATAATGATATCTTTTGTGTGTGGGGGGTGGTTATAGGGACTTAGCCCAGGGGCTCTCAACCACTGAGTCACATCCCCAGCCCTGTTATTAATTTTCTGTTTTGAGACAGGGTCTCATTAAGTTGTTTCGGTCCCCTCTAAGTTGCTGAGGCTGGCTTTGAACTTGTGATCCTCCTGCCTCAGCTTCCCGAGCTGCTGGGATAACAGGCGTGTGTCACTCCACCCCGCTCTTATAATGATACTTTTTGGGTTTGTTTGTTTTTTTTAAGAGAGAAGGACAGTGAGAGAGAGAGAGAATCATTTTTTATTTAGATTTTTATGTGGCTTTTGTTGCTCTGACACCTGGTTGTGTATGTGGTGCTGGGGTTTGACCCTGTGTACTTGCGCATGCTGGGCAAGTGCTATAACCACCGACCCACCGCACCAGCCCCTCATAATGATAGTTTAAAAGTTAAGAACACAACTCATTGGTTACCTTTGGAGGATGCCAGGGATGATAATCAATGAATGAAAGAATCAAGCATTCATGTATCATACTTTTCCTATGTGAAAAAGCCAGGTAAATCAGTTGAAGAGGAAAAGTTTCTCGTTCTAGACATAAGAAATGAGTGGGGAGGTATAGTGCAATTAAAATATGATTTTATAACTTCTAGGAAAATAATTGTCTGGGTCACCATCATCAATAGCTACTAACATCATAATAAAGAGAGACAGCCAGATATCATTTGACTCCTGACAGGTGGTCACAATGCATCTTGTGCAGTAGGGTTCCCAGATAAAGCAGAGAATGCCCAGTTAAGTTTGAATTTCAAGTAAGTATAAATTAATTTTTAGTATAAGTATATCCCAAATATTCCATCAAACATGTTAAGAATTATTTTTTGTTTAACTGGAATTCAGGGGGTTAGTATATAAGCTAAATATTAAATACAGGGGTGCACTACCTGTATTTTTATATACTAAAC
>PVKS010039222.1:0-17422 GCA_004027875.1 Aplodontia rufa | reverse complement strand
TTTTTTTTTTTTTTTTTTTTTTTTAAGACAGAGGGACAGTGAGAGAGACAGAGAATGAGAGGAACAACTTTATTTAGTTTTTCACATGGCCTTCGTTGTTCCAACACTTAGTTGTGTACGTGGTGCTGGGGTTTGAACCCGGGTCCTCGTGCTTGCAAGGCAAGCGCTGAAACCGCTGAGCCACCGCTCCAGCCCCGAGGCAAAGCTTTTCTTGTGTGATTCTTCATTTATTCAGAAATTCTTCTATTACTTTTAATTGAAGTCAATTCTATTTCTCCTTATTTTGTATGCATGTCTTTATGTACCTTTGAGGGGTTTGTTATGCTGTTTATCAATGAATATGTAGAATGGGTTGGTGCAGGGGAGTGGGTCCTGAAAGTACTCTCTGACTGAACCCTTCTGGAATTTTGTTCATAGGTTGGGGGTATGTGAGGATAGTTGAGATCAATATCACTTTACTTAACCAGTGAACTAATTTTGACCTGTAAAATATCCAATGCCTCCTGAGATAAGGAAGTACAATCAAAATGAGCATCTATTGAATACAAAACATCACATTATACTAATTACTTTGTTCCTTCTATAACTATTACATTGATAATTACTGACTATTATGAGAGGAATTATAGGTTTAGCAATTACCTCTTATGAGGAAAAATATCTATAATTTAAAAAAGTAAGAGGCAAAGATGGGAGAAAAAATTGAAGAGGAAAAAAATGAAAAAATGCAATATACATCTAAAGAAAAATGACAGAAAATTTTTCTTAAACAAAGGAAAAAAAGAAAATAGAAAAAAAATTTTAAAGAGAAGAAGGGAAAAAAAGCTGGAATATATGTAAAACAAAAATTGATCTTTGGGGTTATCGTGTTACATCTTGGGGGCAAATGATTGGTGTCCAACTGAGATGTGTTAGTCAAAATGAACAGTCATATGTGCTGTGATCACACGGAGAAGGCCTTACAGGATTCTAAGGGTTGAAGGCAAGTGCTTGTAAGTGGGTCTAGAGCTCAGTCATGTGGGGTTTTCTGGGCTGCTGCTGCCACAAAAACTTCAGATTAATTCCAGCTCTGAGGGGCTGTCCCCTGCTGGCCTCAAATGGGGAAATTGTAAGTCCAGAGTGCTTTCTGATTATAGGCATGGGGGTGTGACTGTAGAGCAACACTCCTTCTGCTGTGTATACACCCAATTCATCTAGACCTCCTGGACCCAGACCCTTTGCTCTCTAGTGTGCTCTGGACCCACCTTAGACAGTCACATAGGGCTTCTAATTTCAGAAGGGGAATGGGGCTAAGCTTGGATCCCCCATGCTCCTCCAGCCTGAATCCCACTGGATTGGTTGATGTCTGGGCTAGTTCCAGAGCTATTTTTCTGGGTTCATCCTCTAATGTTAGCAAGGTCCTGGCAGGATTGTAGAGAAATCCGTTTTTGATTTTGGCTCCATACGTCCCCAAATTGGGGGAGGAGAAAGGAGGCAAACTGCATTCTCATTCCTTTCCCCCACAGCAGAGACCCCTGGGCTAGGCAGCCTCGGGTTCTGACAGCCTCCCACTCAGCTGGGATCACCCTAGGGGTTGCAGTGTCTTGGCAGGGCTAATGAAAGCATTCCTTGCTTCCCCTTGCCAGCCCATTCTATCAAAATGGCAACCATCCTTTCTCCTCCTGAACACCCAAGAGATTCTGTGATGCCCTTAGGCTTTGTAGGTTAATCCAGTCCTGCTGGTGGTGCCAGGCTTCTGTCTGAATTCAGAATTCACTGTGGCAAAAAATCTGAAGTCTCTGTAAATCAGTGTTCCTTGTTCCCCACACTGTGCAGAACCACTGATAAAGTGTTAGCCACGGTTCCACAACCACGGCAGCAAGCTGTCACCTACCCCACAGCCCTGCTAGGATAGTGCACATCTTTTCATCTTAAAATGTTTGTAGATTTCTGAGTCTACAAGTGTCTTCAGTATAATCCTGGTGAGTTCCAGTGTCGGTGGCTGGGCTCCCTCTTCTCAATGCTGTAGGAGTGGTGGGATTTGAATCCCAATTCACAGAGTCAGAAGGGGTACTCTGGTTCACTGTCTGCCATGATCCCATCTCCCTACAATACACATACTTGTTAGTAAAGCTGCATGTGTACCTTTTTCCCTTTTTTGAAACTTTATGCTATAATGCTTTTTGAGTTTAGTAAGAAAATTATGTCTTTAAAGTAAAATGGAGTTAATAGATCCTATTATTCTTTTTTTCAGTAAAGCTAGCAAATATTTGAAATTAGCATTTCCATGTCTATTGGAAATGAAGGCAAAGGCACAGAATATCTAGTGGCAGAAGATAGATAGACTGGTCACACAGGTCCAAGCAGAAACATTGGGTTTTGGGTTTAGAGATGGATCTGGTCTGCTTCTGAGACTGATTATCTTTATTCCAGACCCTGCTTTCTCTATTCATTACCCATGCTGCATTCAAGCCTTGGAGCTCCATGTAGTTTTTCTATGACTTCAACTTACTTGCAATGAAGAATGCAATTTGAACACATCTCTGAATTCAAGCCCTTCAAGAATTCCCAGGTCTCCCTTTCATACCTATATGGGCCTTCTTTTTTCCTCATGCATACACTAATATTTTTTCTGAAACAGGCAGAATCCCCAAATTAGTCCATTTTCTGTCAGTGATATTGTAAATAGTGGGGCAAGTACCTTACCTCAAAATCTGCATTCTCATGGAGAAATACTTTTAATAACCTCTAACTTTTAAAAAATTATGCTTACAGAAATGGTACAAAAACTGGTGTTACATGGGCTGGAGTGGTGGCTCAGCGGTTACAGTGCTTGCCTGGCATGCGCGAGTACGCAAGTTCAAATCCCAGCATCATATACACAACAAAGTGTCCAAGGAATGAATTTCAAATCCCAGCACCACATACACAACAAAATGTCCAAGGAATGAAGTTCAAATCCCAGCACCACATACACAACAAAGTGTCCGAGGAATGGAAATTATATAAAAAACTAAATAAAAAAATTACTTCTCTCTTTCTCCCTCTCACTGTATCCTCTTTCTTTAAAAAAAAAAACTGGTGTTACAGTTCCTGTTTATCTCTCATTAGCTTCCATTGGTATTAGAATATTTTAAAATTTTGTTTTTTGAGGGAGAGAGAGTCAGAATCCATTTTATTTATTTATTTTTCATCTGGCCTTTGTTTACCCAATACTTAGTTGTGTATATGGTGCTGAAGTTTCAACTTGGGTCCTCACATGTGCCAACTAGGTGCTCTAAATATTGAGTTAATGGTACAGCCCCAGTATTAGCATTTTTCACCCCTTTAGTAAAAGTATCAGTACCAGGAAATTTACAAGGTTTATTCATCATCAAACCACAGATCATATTCAAAGTCAGACATTCTAAGGGCCCTTTTAATTCTCAAGATCTAAACTAAGTTGCTATTCTGCATTTCTTACTCTCTTCCAGTCTTCTAACAGTTCTTTAGTCTTTGCTTATTTAATTATGACTTTGACATTTATAAGTAGTAGTACTAATTTATTTTGTAGAATGCCCATCAGTTTGGTTTGGTCTGATGTTTTCTCGTGATTGGACTGAGCTTATGAATGTTTTGCATAAACACCACAGACATGGTGATGTGTCTTTTCAATACATTGCATCCAAACGTCCATAATGGTCTTATTACTGGCAATGTTAATTGTGACTTTATAGTAAAATGTGTTTCCCAGGTCACTGTTGTCTTTCCATTTGTAGTTAACAAATATCTTTAGCTAGATGCTTTGAGGCTATAATTATATCCTGTTCTTTCCAAACTTTCACTCGTAGCATCCATTGGTGGATCTTGTCTGGAGCAATGATTTGTGCAGTGGTTTGCCTGTTAGCTATTTTTGCTCAAGTGTGATTGCATTCTGCAACGGTTCAAGTGTATCTACATTGCCGAAGACACATGCTTTTCCTTCCTCAGGTGTTCAGTGCTTCTCAGGAATGGAAATATATCTCTCTTAGTATTGTTCTTTCCTTTACTCATTATTGGATTCCATGAAAAATGCTAATTATTGTCAGTCAATTTTGTGTCTTACTTTCTCTGTCACCAAATTTACTTTGGAGCTAGAATGGAATGACTGAAAAATAAAATTCTGCATCAGGCACCATCTGTATATGTTTCCTGCATAAAATCTGATGGCAGAAAGAAACATCAATGACATTCAATACGATAGATGTTGGCAGACAAAAAATACATTGATTTTATTATTTACCCTCATGTTTGGACCTTTAATGAAACAAATTTGATAATATGTAAGAAAAATCACTTCAGGTTCTACTTTTTTTATTATCATCTATCTCTTCTTTTTTTAAGAAAAGAGAGGGTCAGTGAGAGAGAGAGAGAGAGAGAGAGAATCAATTTTATTTTGCCTTTCATGTGGCCCTTGTTCTCAGAGTCCTCATTGTGAACACAGGTGCTGCGGTTTGAACCCGTGCACTTCCACATACTGGGCAAGCGCCGTAAACGCCGAGCCACCGCTCCAAGCTCTATCTATCTCTTCTTAAGCTGAGCTGTGTTTCAAAGGATGCATAAAAATAGACTGAGTTATTGCACTCCCCTAACATAAAGAAGAAAAAAAAAACTCCTAGGAAAATTTGGAGAATTGAATGAGTAACAGACTTCCAATCCTCCTACCCCATTACAGAAAAACAGTAAGGACAGTTAGGAGATGCAGCTCATGGAGTAGTCTTGGCTCTGCTTTTGCATGTATGGGTGTCCTAGGCAAATTTTTAACTTTCTTAGATTTCAGTTTCTCTAAAATTAGGGGGATAGAAGATAAGTGTTCTCTAATATATCATTTCATGGAGCATCCAAAATGTTTTTTTATTGAAACTGATATATAACAGCTGTAAATTATATAGTTAAGCTAGGTCATTTACTTTTTTCAATATATTTTAATATGGTTTATTATTAATAACACTACTTTTTATTCTGGTTATTTCCTTATTATAAATTAATTCCGATGAGTAAGAAATAGGTTAAAGTAAGATTAATAATTATAATATATATATGAGTAGGTTTACTTCTATCATATACATATTACTTTAAATATTCAATGTCTTGTGAATTATATCAAGTCAGAAAAGGAAATGCAAGCATGGCATGTTTGGAGCACTCATAGAGAATGTTTTTTTTTTTTCAGTTTACATTTGTTTTTCAATTTGCCTATGCCAAATGCAACTCATCCAAAATTATATAATAAGCAATATAAATCTGCACAAAATAATACCATCTCTGCTTTCCAGTATTTTCCTTTTTATCAAGTTCCACATACAAAACTAAGTGTATGTTAGCCATCACTGTGCCTTCACAACTTTTCCAGTACGGTCATTGTAGGCATTCAGAATATGCTCTGACGAACTCAATGAAATTTAATGGAATTGTGTACAAGATCATCCCTAGTTAGAGATGAGTAAAATAAATGTGTAAGCAGAGAAACTGAGCTTAGTCACGCCAAAACTATGTCATAGAATATATGCTACTTGACTTTTTTATTTTATTTTTTATTTTTTAAAATTTTTATTAAGAAGTTATTATACAATCATAAATGCATATAAGGTGACAATATGATATGCATTTGTCCTTAAATCAGAATTAACTCATTGAAAGGATTAAAGAGTAGGGAAAACTTCCTTAGAAAATTGCTGTGTAGATTAAATTATGGCATACAAAACTTTCTCTCCTATGACAAAATGTATCTCTATATTAAGGGGAAAATTGCTTCTATTGAATCAGAAAACTAAGGAGTTTCTGCACTACCACATACAAATAAGAATAAATCAAAAGTAAAACAGATTCATAGAAGCCCAAAACATAAAACACAAGCTAGAGCAAATTTTAGCAAGAAAAAAACAGCATGATACCTCAGTTGTAAAAAATGATCCTAGTCTTAAAAGCCATGTTTAACTTGTTATATCATGAACATTTTCTAAAGTGAAAATTAGTTCTATACACAGAAAAATAACTTGCACAGATATTGGGATCTGAGGAAAAATAATACACAAGTGTAACCTCAAAATAAAAAGAGATAAGATCAATATTTCTAAGAAGAAAATTTACTCAAGCACTACCTACTTTCTTATTTTGGACATAGGTCGGTGTCCAGCTTGTCTGTTGCAGAACACACTAAACCAAACCTGCTAATTGGTATGTCCTGAAAACTCACGTAAAACCCACTTTTTATTTTTATCCAGGGAGGCAACTGTTAACAGGAACTGATCTACACAATTCAAGAGAAAACACCTAGCAATTACCTTGACTGATCAGCTTGACTCTTCATTCAAAAATGTGCACCAAGAACCCTGAGCACGTGACGGTTTAGAGAGGAATATACATGTCTATAGATCAACCCTGATAAAGAGGGAGCAATGTGCGCAAACAGAAAACTAACTTAGAAACAAGAGAATTTTAAACCTTCTAGTCTCAGGAAATGTGACTAGCCAATGAATAAAACAGAAATAACTAAAGAAGTATAGGAAAAATTAGGAAATAAATGATCTCACCCAAGTTAAGCCTCAAATTGGATGATTAGGTAATAAAATGGAATTATTTGTCTAATTAGTAATTACAAATTTGAAACAAAAACCCTAAAATCCAAAGCAAGAAGAAAATGATGGAAAATATAAAGCCATTAAGAGATGTGATGAATTAATCCATCTAATAGGAATTCTAGAATGACAGAATGAAGCAATTATCGACAATGTGAGAGAAGAATATTTTCGTGAACTGAAAAGATTATGTTTTGGGGCTGGAGCGGTAGCTTGGCGACTACGGCATTGGCCAGGCATGTGCAAGAACACAGGTTCAAAACCCAGCACCATATACATTAAGATGTGTTAGAGCTAAGAAAGTCACATGAAAAACTAAATAAAATTGATTCTCTCTTTCTCTCTCTTCTCTCACTGTCCCTCTCTCTTTAAAAATAAAAATGCTATGTTTTCAGTATGCACAAACCCATTTCCTTCAAAACAGAAGTGTTGGAAAATAATATGCTAGATAAGTCAGAATTCTATTAATCATAATAATACTAAAAGAAAGATGAATCGCCAACATCCAAACATAAATTATAACATTAAATTTCCTTTAAAATTCAGAGAAATTTTTGTTATATATCTAGGTAAGCATGAGTCAAAAACTTATATATATTCCAATAAAGTGAATCTATATTTTTCTATTTTAAAAAAAAGTTACCAAAATTCTTATGGCATGAGACTGGAAAAGAAACATAAAACAAAATCATTCAATATGAAATAGCATGAAAAAATCAAAAGCTGTAAGCATGAATGGACAATGAGGCATCATAAGCAATGAAAGATTTTTTTTATTTTTCCAATGAAGCAATATAATATATTTATATTCTGAAAATTAGATTTAGCCCCTAGTGCCCCCCCATGAAAGAATTTTTTAAAATCCACTTTACCTTGAAGTTTAGAAAATTTTTCAACCAACACATGTTTAGCAATCTACGGGTTTTATTTACTCTTCCATAGATACAACACACTAATTTCTCTGTATTAATATTAACATAATGTATTAATATTATTTTATAAACTCATCTGCATGATATATTTCTAGCAATCTGGATTCTTGTATAAATTTTATAACTGTTTCAAAAGTTAATTGTTAATTCTACTTGTTCAGTTATTTCAGAATAATTAATTTTGCAAGTATGTACGCCCATTTTCTCTAAGTACTTTGCCAAAAAGAAAAACATGGAGGATGGCAGTGTTCTCTCAGGAGAACTGGTCTGTCAGCATTTTTGCAATTTAAGTACTTCAGTCAAATAAAATGAGATAATAGAAGAAATTTCTTTTGATTTCAGTGGAAAGAAAAATATTCAAGAAGAAACACTTTATAATTATAGACAATGCAGTACCTGTTGCTATGAAAAGGACAAGATAAACCTACTCATGCTACATAAACAAAGAAAAATATAAAATAATAAAAGAGAATATAAATTATCTGTCTCTACAAAAAAGTTTCCCAAATTTTCTTGGTGTTATTTTAAATCTGATGAGAGATGTGGCATTTATAATGCCTATTGAAGCATTTGAATTTAGGATTATCTACACATAATTATTAATTTCCATTGTCATGAATATGAATTTTTTCCTATTTGAAATAGTAAAGATAAGAGGTTTCAAAAGAGATTATACTGATTTTTCAAGGAAATTCCTCTCATTTTACTGTATTTTTTATTTATTTTTACTTTTTTAAAGAGAGAGAGGGGCAGTGAGAAAGAGAGAGAGAAACAATTTTATTTAGTTTTTCATGTGGCTTTTGTTGCTCTAACATTTCATTGAGTATGTGGTGCTGGGGTAGAAACCTGTGTCCTCACGCATACCAGTAAAGTGCCATCGCCACTGAACCACCACTCTAGCCCCAGAAATTCCTTATTGACATTTAATAGATGTACATATTTATAGGACACAATGGGACCCTTCAATAGTGATCAAACTAGGGCATTTTAGCATGTCTATCTTCTTAAACATTTATTAAGAACTTGTTAGAGGAAACTTCAGACTCCTTGTTTCAAATTCTTTTTATAAAATACATAATACCTTGTGAACTGTAATCCCTTACAGTGCTGTAGAACAGTAAGACTAATCCTCCTATACAACCAGATTTTGCTGCCCATCCAAACCTTCCTAACCTCTAGTAACTGCTATTCCATTCTCTACTATTGAATTGATTTCTTTAGCTTCCATGTAGCAAAAAACTTGTGGCATTTGTTTTGCTGTGCCTGACTTATTCCACTTAACATAATCTCCTCCAATTCCTTTGACATTGCTGCATTTCAGAGGATTCCATTATTTGTATGGCTGAATAACATCCTATTATGTACGTATACCACCTTCTCTTTGTCTATCAACAATTAATAAGTTCCCTTTTCTCCACATCATTGCTAGCATTTGTTTTTATTTTGTTTGGTTGACCTTTTTGATTCTATTCCTTCCAACTGGGGTCAGATGTACCTCATTGTGCTTTCGATTTGCATTTCCCTGATGACTGTAGATGACGAATGTTGTTCACATACTTCTTGGCCATTTCTTTATCTTATTTTTGAGGAGTATCCATTCAGCTTATTTGTTTAGTTTTTATCATATTTTTTCCATTGAGTTTTTTGAGTTCCTTGTATATTCTGGGTGTTAAGTCTCCTAGCATAAAAGCTTTGTAAATATTTTCTCCCATTCTTGTAGGATGCCTCTTCACTCTTCATGTTTCCTTTGCTATACACAAAATTATTAGTAGTATGATCCCTTTTCTCCATTTTTGGTTTTGTTGTCTATGTTGTTGGAGTCCTGCCAAAAATTACAAATAAAAATCACCTATACCAATGTCTTGAAATCCTTTTCTTATACTCTATTCTAGTTTGACAATTTTTTCACAATTTTGTATCTTCCATTTAAGTTTTGAGCCATTTTGAGCTGATTTTTATATGTTGAAAAATAGGAATCTATTTTCATCCTTTATCATGTGGATATACAGTTTTCCTAGCATCATTTATTAAGGAGACTATCTTTTTTGTAATTTATGTTTTGGATCTTTTTCAAAAATTAGTTGGCTACATGTATGTGTATATTTTTAGTTTCTCTATTCTGTTCCAATGGTCTATGTGTGTCCGTATTTATATGAGCACAATACTGTTTTCAGGAGTACAACTTTGTATTATATTTTGAGATCAGGTATCAACATACTACCAGCTGTATTCTTTATATTCAAGATTGCTTTAGCTATTTAAGGTGCCTTGTGGCTCATCAAGAACGGGAGCATTGCTTCTCCTATTTCTGTCAAGAATGTTCATTGCTTTGGGTAGTACATATTAGGTCTTCTCTTGTTCCTCATCACACTTGCAATTGTCATATTTACATCTCAAAGGTGTCTCAAGTACTATATTTGATGATATTGAACGATGCTGTTTTTTAAACTTCCATAGTATATTGCAACAAAATTTGTGGCCTAAAACAATGTAAATACATTATCATAGTGTTCTGTGAGAATCCAAATAGGACTCATTGTGCTACTATCAATGTGTCAGCAAAGCTGTGTTCTTTTCTGGAAGGTTCTAGGGTCAAATCTATTCCCTTACTTTTCCAGTTTTTCATGGTCAATTACATTCCTTGAACCTTAGCCCTTTTTCTCCATCTTAAAACCAGCAACCATCTTTCTGCCCAATCTCCCATTATCACATTTCCCACTCTGGCCACTGCTTATAAAAGTTCTCTGCTTTTAACAAATTGTGTCTTTAGACTGGCTTCACCTGGTAATCTATTACAATTTACTCATATACAGATCTTTAATCTTACTCACATAAGAAAAGTCCTTTTCAAACACATGCTTCTCGGGTTAGGGTACAGAGACCTGTGGGATGCATTTCTTTTTCTCTTATCATAGGAGGCCTCATATGAACAGATATGATCACTATCAAGTATTTTCCTTTTCCCCTTGATCATTTGTTAACCCAAATTACAGTTTTTAAGATGTTTTTAATGACTAATTGTGTCTATTTGTCTAGCCATTTGACCAATTACTCTGTCACAGTACCCGTGGATCAGAGTGCTGCTTCTCTCCTCTTGAAGGTGGGTTTCCTTGAAACATAGAACAAGAGATGGAAAATCAATACGAGGACATTTTTAATGTGTATTTTGGGGAATATTATTATGGAAAAAGAGGTAAAGAAATAGGAGAACTGGACAAAGAAAAAGATCAGGCTGCAACGGAAGCGAGCACTACAGAATGGGAAAAGATCTTTGAAAGCTGCTCTTCTAACAGGGGACTAATATCCAGAATACATAAAGAACTCAAAAAACTTAAATAAACCCAACTTAAAGTAGGCAAAAGAACTAAACTAAACAGACACTTCTCAAAAGAAATACAAATGGCTAACAAATACATTTTACAATGTTCAACATCTCTATCAGTCAGAAAAATCCAACTTAAAATTCCATTGTGATTTCATCTCACCCCATCTAGTCAGAATGACAATTATCAAGAATACAAATGACAAATGTTGGTGAGGGTGTGGAGAAAGAGGTATGCTCATACATTGATGGGAATGAAAATTAATATAACCAATCTAGAAAGCAGTATGGAGAATCCTCAAAAAACTAGGAATGACACAACCACATGGCCCAGCTATCTCCTCTCTCAGTATATATCTAAAAGACCTAAAATCTGCATAATATAGAGATGTTTATATCAACATTTATAGCAGCACAATTCACAATAGTAAAATTATGAAACCAGCCGAGATGCCCACCAACAGATGGATGGACAAAGAAAATGTGGTATACATACACAATGGAGTATTACTTAGCTATGAAGAAGAATTAAATTACTGTATTTAGTGGTAAATAGATGGAATTTGAGGACATTCTGTTAAGTGAAATGAGTCACACCCCCCAAAACAAGGATTGAATGTCTTCTCTGATATGCAGAAGCTATACTAAATATGGAAACATAAAAGGGAAAAAGTGGGGAATTTCATGAAAGTAGAAGAGATATTAATGGAGAAGAGGGAGAGACTGAAGGAGAGAGAAGAGGAATAGAAAAATGGAGGAACTGTGGAGTGAATCTGACCAGACTTTCCTATGTACATATGCAAATATACTGTACTGAATTTTACTTTTATAGTGCATCCATAATACAGTAATTTCTAAAAAAAATCTATAAACAGAAAAAAGATTACAAAGGGGAAACCCTGGGGACTGAATTGAAGCAATTTTTATTGCATGTTTGCATCATTATGTCAAAATGAAACCTCATATTGTGTATAAATAAATGAAATACTTAAAAATATCCTCAGCTTACAGTACATTGGTGGAGGAATTTCTGAATACAAGACATCCCCTTATGTAATACTGTGTTGCCCTGAGGACCAGGCTTTTAAGCTGTGGAGGCTACCAGCCATTGGATACAGTCTGCCCAGGGGGTAGGAATTGAGGCAGTCTCCAACCCAGAATAAATGATATAAAAAGACAGCAGCTGAGAGCGTCTTGGTAGCAGCACTCACACCAGCTGGGAAAATAAGTTGTTCCATTCTCAGTAGGAATCTAGGAAGCTTATCATGACTTAACTCTGAGCTTGTCTACATATCCTCTCACAATATGTGTTTTCTGTTTCTCTGGTCCTGGTGTTGGCCCAACCCCTTTATACCACTGTTACCCACAGTTATGTGCTTTTTGTTTATGTATACCTCCATTACACCCCTTTTGTTAACAAATGTTGCCAAATCAGTCCTGTCTCATTTCAGCCTAAATGGACTGGAAAAAAATTGTATGCAGCTAAAGCATGTAATTTTCTTTGTAGGGTGCTTCCTGTTTTCCACAGTAATTCCACTTTCAGGTTAGTTCCCAAAATGGGAAAGAAGAAGGAAGTCAGTACTATACATCCCTAGGTTACATGCATTAGAGAACTAGAATTAAGAATTCTCTCTTTCTCTTTCATTAGCCTCTCCTGTGTGGCATGGGAGAATGAAAATTCAAGTCTATCACACACTGGCATTTCTTTTGCTTGGGAAAATTTTTTTTTTTTTACTGAACCTGGGTTTCTTCATTTTCAAAATGTGGGTGATATTACCCTCTTCACAAGGTTGTTTATATGCAGAAAAACTTAGTGATGTTATACGATCTGTGGCACTGTGGGGCACCATAATCACTGACAAGGAGGCCTTAATATCTGCTTTCCTCCTCTATTTCATTAATAGGTCTTTAATAGTCTTTCATCTGTTTTTCCCACTTCACTATCCCACCATGAACACTCTCTTCATTATTTGCTCTCTATATATATTATCATGAATCTAAAAATATATTATTTTGATAAATTTCAACTCATAAAATTGTTTTAAGAAAAAATGAAATATTTTAGGAAAATAAATATATGGCATGTTTTCACACTTTTATAAGTCTTAAGTATTCATTAATTTAGAGAACATAAATAAATTTTGTATACAGATTGGAAATTGAATTTAAATTAAGAAAAAATAAGCAATTATTTATGGCACATCTGTTTTCAAGATAGGCATATAAGTGAAACTTATGTAATAAACTTATGTAATAAGACTTATGTATAAACTTAGGTAATAAAAAATAAGTTTTATATTTTAAAGCATACTTATTCCCAAACCACAACATAATAATTTAATTTTGCTTTAAAATTAGTACGTATCTTGAGCTGTTTATAAAATATTTTTATAAGCATCAAGTAAAAGCAATAACATTTTTCTCCAGAATAAATAAATGTTCATATACCAAGAAATTTGAAGACCATTTATAGGGCACATAAAACCAGTGAAGCGGATGCTAGACTTTTATACAATGACTTTCAAACTTCTAAAATAACTATTACATTTCAAAAAGTACATGCATATGTAACACAATCCTCCAGTACACGTGAAAGAAACAGAACGATCATGAGACTCACTTGCATTTAACTTTGTGCTCTGTATTTTGATTTTGCTGTTTTGGTCTATCTTGGTCTATTTCATTCAAAAAATAAATTTATTACCAGCCCTCTCACTTGAACTTGTTACCTGCTACTTCGTCATAAAGTATAAATAGACCAATTCACAGTTTGAAAAATACAGCAGTAGTTCCTCCAGTTTTCCATATTCCAAAGTTATTATTGGAGTTTCAAATAAAAGTCCAACTGAAAACTTCTGTGCTTCTGTGTCATAAGTAATTAGGGAACTATTATTTGTGTTCAGTTTATAATTCTTGAAAAATCACAGACACACACATAAAAAGAGAGGAAATCCTCATCATTAAATGAAAGTCAGTCTGTGAGACATTCTCTCCATCTGCTTATCTGTCCAGAGTGAGAATTATTAATATGAGGTAATGTGTAATTCCTCAAACAATCGCAAGCAAGGAACAATAATCCCTACCTGCTCTCTTTTCTTACCCATACCCAAGACTTTCAGCCTTCTTTTCAAAATATATCTAGAAACTCATCACCATGTTTCAAAATAACTATAATAATGACAATCTCACTGTTTTACCTGCATCAAATCTTAACCCACTAAGAAAGGATTCTCAAAGTCAGGAACTAGAAAGTCCAACACAATCCTTCTTCTGTGGCTGTTCCAATAGCTCTTGCCATCACTCCCCATTGCCCAGTTCAGTTCTTTGTTCTGTGAACATTTCAAGAACATGAATTTTGTCTGTGTATTTACATTTACTATCCCTTGTGATTTGAAACTTCTTTCCCCGTGTTTCACAAACTTTGTTTCCAAACTGATTCTAAATATGACTTTATCAGAAAAGTTATCTCCAAGAAGATATACACACACAGTAGGTCACTCTTTACCTTCTTTTTCTTTTCCCATCATCTACTTTATTATTCTTTAAACTTATCACCATCTCACAATATCAGTCTTCTCTCAGTAGAAGGTAAATTCCATGAAGGATATCATTTCTCTTTTTATCTCCACTTGTATGTTCTCAGAATCTAGGAAAAAAGTATAATACACAATTGGTGGTCAGTAAATATTTGATGAATAGATAACTTTGTTGAATAAGGAATCCTGAGTCTCTACTACTTTGTATCAACTAAGATATTTAGTGTTGTATTTTTTACTCACTTCAACTGTTTTGCATTTCAAAAACACAGATTGTCAGAAAAACTTAGCATGTGCCTCATCAGGCACTGTTAACAGGCACAGAAAGAGTAGCAAGATCTAGTGAAGATAACAGACGGAGAGGAAGGAAAATCGAGGGCATTGCCTCTTCCCCATGTACTGACTAAATGTTTATATCTCCACAAATTTCTCAACTGAAATTTAAACTGCAATGTGAGAGAATTTGGAAGTGGGACTTTGGGAGCGATCATGTCCCTGCT
The DNA here is from genome assembly GCA_004027875.1 of Aplodontia rufa. Lineage (NCBI taxonomy): Eukaryota > Metazoa > Chordata > Mammalia > Rodentia > Aplodontiidae > Aplodontia > Aplodontia rufa. The sequence goes on along the minus strand of PVKS010039222.1, from coordinate 2,557 downwards.
CTGGTGAATAGAAACAGTTCTATTAACCACGATGACACTGTTCTCTTGAACAGAATCAGTGCCTTTATTAAAGAAGCCTAAGATAAAGTCCTTCTTCCTTCCTGCATGCAGGGACACTGGGAAGATAGCCATTTGTGGAAAAGGAAGCTGGCCCTCATCAGATACTAAATCTACTACTAAATCCCTGACCTTAGTCTTTCCACTATTTTGAACTGCAAGAAATAAATTTGTTACTTAAAATAACCTAGCCTATGGTAGTTTGTTACAACCATCTAGATGCCCTTAAACAAACTTGCAATATTAAGAATCTACTGCTCTTCTAGTGTGTTGTGTCTATAGCTTTAGAAGAAACTTTCTCATCTCTTCATGATTTTTTCCTCTATTCCTCACTCAAATGGGGAGCCCCATATGAAAAAGTTTCCAAATAGTAGGGAAAACTAAGCACACTACATTAAAAAAGTATCTTAATTAATAATTTCTTCCTTCTTCTCACCTGGAACCATAAGGTAGATATGGATATAAATCTTGTTTCCCTAAATAATAACAAAACCATTTTCAAATGTGGATTGTTGGAAAGATAGATGTAGTAACTGAATTCTGTATTCATCATGGGGAAAAAAGAGATCTTTACAAGAAAAAAGTGAATTTTCTTTTATTACTTTATAATAAGGTCGATTTGTCTAAGTTTAAGGGAAAGTTGAATCATCTTACTATTTACATCTACTAATTTGAGTGGATTCATAGGAAAACAAAATGAATGATATTGCTTTAAGTGGTGTTTTAGTCAACTGTTTTACTACTGTGACTAAAAGACCTGACAAGAACAATTTTAGGAGGAAAGGTTTATTTGGGGGCTCATGGTTTCAGAGTTCTTAATCCACGGAAGATCAACTCCATTCCATGGGGCTTGAGGTGAGGCTGAACATCATAGCTGAAGAGTAGGGTGGAGAGAAGTAGCTCAAGGCATTGCCAGAAAACAAAGAGAGACTCCACACCGATACAAAATATATACCCAAAGGCCTTCAATGACCCACCTTCTCCAGCCACACCCTACCTGCCTTCAGTTGCCAGTTAATCCCTAGAATGGGATTAACTCAATGATTGGGTTAAGGCTCTTATACCCCACATATTGAGCTTCTACGGGACATCTTTCATCCAAACCATAGCAAGAGCTTAAATGCACACATGAGTATGTGGTGCATATGGATGAGCAAGTAGAGACAGAAGAAAAAAAAATTAATGAATAATGTTGCTAGAGGTAAATATATTTAAAGTGAAGGAGCATCTTCCACAATGGATTAGATTCCACAACTGTAGTCCAGGAACAACTTGATGACTGTTTCTTATACTTATCCCACCTGGGACATCAGAAAGCTCAAGCCTAGGACTCGGGAAAGCAACTCATTAGTAGAGGGCTGGATAGCATGCAAAGGCCCAGGTTCCATCCCCAGCACCACAAAAAAATTGGGCCCAAGCCTCCTAATGCCTTAACATATAGGCAAATATCCAATGCAAGCTAGGAAAGAGTAATATCTAGAAAGTAGAGCTGTTCTTAGTAAGCTGTTAATGGAATAAATGTGTATTTAATAGCCAAACTAGCGTCTAACAGTCCAGGAGACCACAAAAGCATACTTCAAGGCAAAGCCCAAATGGAGATCAAGTAGAAGTATATGGAAAGAGCAAGTTACAAATGGTTAGGAACAGCGGGAGTTATACTATAACCTGAAGCCCAATTGATCTATGTGGATATGAAATAATGTGTGTTATGTCCCAAAGATTCCAGAGTGCAATGGTATCCCAAATTCTATAATGATACAAGTCAAACTAGCAAAAGGAGGGGCTGGTATAAACATATAGTTGAAGGGTCCCATAAATATCAATAGAGTGAACATTAGTGATAAATGTTGTCTATGTTTTCAAGTTAACTTCAAGCACTGTACAAATCCTGCTACATATCAACCCATGGTAAAAATACACAATACAAAGGCAAAAATAAAGCTTAAAATTTGTTAAATCTACATTGACTACTTAACTTTATTTCGGATTTATGCATAGTGTCCCCACAATCCTGCTTGAAAGTTGAGTCAACCCACACCATTCTCTAATTAGCAATAAATCAGTCAAATATACCATATGTGTGGAGAATGCCAGTTCAACCAATAAGTGCAGAACAGACTGCTTGCATTTAAGAAGATGACAGCTTAACCGTAGAAGAAAAGCTAACGCAGAGAAGCACACAGTTATGTATGCAAATAACATTTACAGAATATTAGAGTCATAGCATATTTGATAGAATCAGAATTATTCAACATGGGCTCACAGAGTGTAAATATAAATTGCATCCTGAAGGAGGGTTAGCAACAGAACAGTACTCTGTATATTTATGAAGATGTCAGATATTAAATTTAAGCAGACTAAATGAGGATCTGCATGTAATGTAAATCCATGTGTTGTGTAGGTTGTATGTCAAACTATATATTTTTTAAAATGTAGAAGACCATAAAAATTGTTGCATTGTTAAAAGTGGGAAAAGGAAGACTGTCAATGATTTTGATTT
>PVKS010039221.1:0-17419 GCA_004027875.1 Aplodontia rufa | reverse complement strand
AGCCACCGCTCCAGCCCCATATTATATAATTTTATATTAGACTATAAAGAACTGATTTGTCAGGGGCTGGAGCGGTGGCTCAGCAGTTTCGGTGCTTGCCTGGCATGAGTTAAGACCCGGGTTTGAACCCTAGCACCAGTACACAACTAAGTGTCAGAGCAATGAAAGCCACATGAAAAACTAAATAAAACTGATTCTCTTTTTCTCTCTCCCACTATCCCTCTCTTTAAAGAAAAAAAAAAAAAAGAAAAGAACTGATTTGTCAAGGATAGCAGCATGAGAGGAAAAAGCCACTCACTGCTTGGAGGACTATAACTATATCCTTGCAACACCAAGTATACAAATTATCATGTTAAGCAACAAATGAAACCCAATCTTTACAACACTTCATCTAAGAATACATTATGAAACATGTTTTTTTACACTGAAAATGTATAGTTCTCAAATGTTTCCTTAATCTGCATTATTGCAGTTTCAAATTAAACACATTATAATTAATTATAATTTCCTTCCTGGAAGTCTTGACCTTTGATGAGAATGGTAATTTTGAAGCCCTGTGTGCCCAATGTCCATAGTATTTGACCCCAAAATAGCTCGTGTGCAGTTGCTCTATTTTTCAGTACTGGGGATTGAACCTTGGGGTACTTTACCACTGAGCCACATCCCCAGAACTTTTTAATTTTGAGACAGGGTCTTGTTAAGTTGCTTAGGGCCTCGATAACGTGCTGAAAAAGTTGGCCTTGACCTTGTGATCCTCCTGCCCAGCCTCCAGAGTGCCTGGGATTATAGTACGCACCATCACGCACAGCAAGGCAGTTGGTTGGTTGTTTTTTTTTTTTTTTAAAGCGAGAGGGACAGTAAGAGATAGAGAAAATCAATTTTATTTAGTTTTTCATCTGGCTTTTGTTTCTCCAACACTTACATAGTGTTGGGGTTTGAACCCACGTCCTCGTGCATGCCAGTCAAGTGCTGTGACCACTAAGCCACAGCTCCAGCCCCAAGGGTAGCTGTTCAATTCCTTTGGAAGTTGCATTACAATTTTTCAAACAGTTGGATCCTGCTTAGTAAATCCATTTGCATTCTGAATGAGTTTAAATGTTCAAGTGTCTTCCAAAAATGACTCATTTAAATATGAGCTTATGTATAAAAATATTTACCAAGTTCCAGAGTCATATGCAGCAGTAGTCTCTCATCATAAATTTGGTTTAAAATAAGTATTAATAAACCTGTCACGAAGCAAAACAAGACTAACATTTCAAGAACTGTCACATTTTAAGTTATACCAAGCAAAATAAGACTAACATTTTAAGACAAGTTCACATAAACTAAAATCCAAGTGAAAGTTTTTACTTGTTTAGAACAGCATGTATGTCTCCCAGAAAAGTCACAGCAGGCTTTACATTGTTCCTCAATTCTTCTGCACAGATATCAACCTAAGAAAGAGAAAAAGTTTAAGGAAAGTCATATTTATTTTTAAAAATCTTTAACAAGGGCTGGAGTGGAGGCTCAGTGGTTGAAGCATTTGCCTGGCATGCATGAGGACCCAGGTTCAAACCACAGCACCACATACCCAACTAAGTGTTGGAGAAACAAAGCAGATGAAAAAAAAAAATAATTCTTTCATTTCTTTTTTTTTTTTTAATCTTTAACAAATCAATTAAGGAGTTGGGCATATGGTTCAGTGGTAGAGAGCTTATCTAGCATGTGCACAGTCCTGGGTTCTAACCCAAGTATCAACAAAAAACCAAAAACCAAACAAAAAACACCAACAGTTAAGGCTGAATAAACAAACTGTGTTATATGTAACATATAATAAAGATGTGATATTCAAGAAATGAAGTAAAATTTAAAAAAAAAGGGGGGGCTTAGATTGTAGTTCAGTGGTAGAGTACTTGCCTAGTATGAATTGAGGTCCAGGTTCAATCCCCAGTACATAGAACTATTCAAGCATCATAGGTTGTATGAAGAAACTCGTCTTCCCTCGTTTTAAAATCTACGTCATGGGGGGGAGGGGGCTGGAGTGGTGGCTCAGCAGTTCCGGCGCTTGCCTGGTATATGCTAGTACAGGGCTTCAAACCCCAGCACCCACATATGCAACTAAGTGTCAGAGCAATGAAGGCCACGTGAAAAACTTATTAAAAATTGATTCTAGGGTTTGGGGATTTAGCTCAGTGGCAGAGCGCTTGCCTAGCATGCACAAGGCCCCGAGTTAGGTCCTCAGCCCTGAAAAAAAAAAAAAATTGATTCTATCTGTCCTTTTTTTTTTTTTTTTTAAATCTATGTTTAAAAAAATCTGTTATGGAATTGTTATTGTCCCATTAAACCCACAGGAATCCATTTAAGCTGATCAATTAATTTTGAATCTGATCAATAAGGTTCTACTAAATTACATTTGGGATTCCTATTAGAGCAGGTGTTCTCAAATTTGAGCACTATCAGAACCACACAGTGGGCTTCCTTAAACGACATGTTGGAGGAGTCCACCTCAGAGTTTCTGATTTCATTAAGTCTGGGATGGGGTCCAGAAATGTGCATTTCTAACAGGTTTCCTAGGTGATGCTGACACTGGTGGTCCAGGGACCTCATTCTGAGAACCACTCACAGTATGGCATGATTACTTTCCATTTGCTCAGAAGTTCAATTTCTGGAGCTGGAAAGGTGGCTCAGCAGTTACAGTGCTTGCCTGGCATGTGTGAGGACGTGGGTTCGAACCCCAGCATCATGTACACAATGAAGTATAGGAGCAACAAAGGCCACATGGAAGACCGAATAGAATTGATTCTTCCTTCCTCTCTCACTGTCCCCCTCTTTTTTAAAGAGAGAAGGACAAAGAGAGAAACAGAGAATCAATTTTTATTGAGTTTTTCACATGGCTTTCGGTTCTGACACTTACTCTTGCACGTGGGTGCTGGAGTTTGAACCCATGTACTTGCACATGCCAGGCAAGCACCGCAACTGCCGAGGCACCACTCCAGCACCTTTCCCCTTTAAAAAAAAAAAAAAAAAAAAAAAAAAAAAAAAAAAAAAAAAAAAAAAAAAAAAAAAAAAAAAAAAAAAAAAAAAAAAAAAAAAAAAAAAAAAAAAAAAAAAAAAAAAAAAAAAAAAAAAAAAAAACCTGTTAAAAAAAAAAAAAGGTTCAATTCTAAGTGGCCTTGGATAAGTGAAGGAATAATTTAATCACCCCAGAGGGGATATACTAGTTGGTAACCAAGAGGAGAATGCTGAATGTTTCATTCTAATCTACCATCCTTACAAATCTTTTTTCTACCTTTAAATATATTTGAACAAGAAGAAGGAGGAAATTGTCCTTTTCAAACTATTTGAATCTTGATTTTGAAAGGCTTCCCGGTCAGAAGTGGAACATTATATTTCATAGGCTTGAAAAGGGGGCTCTCTTTGGTACCTGTAATTATGTTAGACAATTTATAAAATCTACTTTTGTAAAAATAGAAAGGGTTTTACAAAAGCCAAGAAGAAAGCAGAGCTGATAATGGCTGAGGAGAACAATGAACCACAGTTCTCATCTGAAATGTCTTCCAGTACCTCTCCTGTTCCAAACTTAACATCTGGCTGTTACCTTGAAGGTAGCCCAGAATGAATAAATCCAAATTATTCTGGCATCAAACAACAAAATCACATCAGCAAATTGCAGAGCTCCATTAAAAAAAATTCTGATATAACATAAAAAAGTACATTTATACTTCTTATTTGAATTACTCTAAAATTACCTTTAAAGTATTTCTAAAGTCTAAATAGTTTGGAGCTTATAGATTAAGGTTGCAAATTAGCTTCTAGAGTTAATTCGATCTTTGCAACTAAAATAATAAAAGCCATTCTATGTAAATATTAATGTAAAAGATGAACTAAGAATAAATATGGTAGGTTAGGAGAGAACAGCAACTTTAAATGACTCGTCAAACAGGTTGGGGCCAAACCACATAGGGCAAACAGGGTTGTGTGCCACCATGTAGGGAGTATTTCTCAGAGTACAAAAACTGCATCTATATTTTCATTTGTTTTTGACTTTTTATCATTAGGAAAATTAACGTGTCCACTTTAGAAAATGTGGAAAAATAGTAAAAGTATAAAAAAATATAACTCCATAATACCAACTTATTAACTATTATTAATTCTCTGGTCTCTTTTCAAATAAGTCATTTTTTTCTATGCAAGTATGTTTTTATATAACCGAACTTATACTAACTCATACTTTTACTTATTAGAAATGTTTTATCATTAAGCTCTATTTTTTTTTAAGAGGGAGAGAGAGAGGGAGTGGAAACAGAGGGAGGGAGGGAGGCAGGGAGAGAGGGGGTATCAATTTTATTTATTTTTTCATCTGGTCTTTGTTTCTCCAACACTTAATTGTGTATGTGGTGTTGGGGTTTGAATCCAGTTCCTCATACATGCCAAGCAAGCACTCCAACCACTTAGCCACTGCTCCAACTCTATCATTAAGCTCTTACAATTTTTATAGACTGTATTTTGCTGAACACATATGCCATGATTTAATGTTTTTCTCAATCGCTGGACTTTTTTTTTTTTTATTATGAATACTGGGTTGTAAATCTTCATGTTTGAATATTTTCTTTTCTTTTTGTGTTGCTGGATATAAAACCCAGGGTCTCAAGCATGCCAGACAAGTGCTCTACACTGAGCTAGATCACCAGCCCTTTTTAAATTGTGTTTTGAGACAGAATTTTCCTAAAATGCCTAAGCTGGCCTCCAATGGCGATCTTCCTGTTTCCCAAGCAGCTGGGATCATAAGGATGCATCATGATGCCTTGTCTGTGCTTTATTTTTCTTTTTTTTTTTTTTTCCCTTGGTACTGGAGATTGAACCCAAGGGTGCTTTACCCCTGAGGTACATCCTCAGTCCCTTTCCTTTTTCATTTTGAGACAGGGACTCACTAAATTGCCAAGGCTTTCCTTGGATTTGTGATCCTCAGCCTGCAGAGTTTGCTCGGATTACAAGTGTGTGCCACTTTACTGGGCTCTACTGTGTAATTTTGGCAAGTTACTCTATACATTGGCTTCCTTGTCTATAAAATGAACCATAATTCAGAGCATTGCTGTGAGGATGAAATCATTTAGTACATGTAGAGCACCCAGAATAATGCCAGAACATAGTAAGCTCTTAGTAACAGCAATTTGCCTGCTTGTTAGTCAAATGATCATTATGTCTTGATTGCTTCAGAATCTGATTAAAGACAAGTCACACCTAACTACACCTTTCTCTTTAGCACAAACATGCTCCTGAATGTCTTCTTCCAGTTGTCATGTTCCGTTTGAATCATCCTGTCACTTCCCTTAGTTCAGGCACTGTCTTGGTTGCATGATAAAACGTATTCTGGATGTCTCACATGCACCTCGAACTCAACTTACCACCTTTCCCTTCCAAACTGGCTCTTCTCTCTATATTCCCAATGTCAGTCAGTGGCACTATGCGCCACACAGTCAAGCTTTTCCCAAACCCAGGAATCACCTCCACAAAGGCTTGTCCTTGCCTTCCTAGCTGGTCAATGTCTACTCACTCAAGACATCTTAAAATCTCTCCCTGGGGGCTGGCGCGGTGGCTTGGCGGTTACCTCGCTTGCGCGGCATGCGAGAGTACACAGGTTCAAACCCCAGCACCCACGTATATAACTGTTGGAGCAACAAAAGCCATGTGAAAAACTCAGTAAAAATTCATCTCTCTCTCTCTCTCACTGTCCTTCTCTCTTTAAAAAAACAAACAAAAAAAAACCCTCTTCCTGAAGCTGAGCTGGACACTCCTCCTCTGGGCTTCTATAGCACCTTAACTATATCTCTATCATAGCACTTATAATAAAACTGTTTGTGTCTGTCTTAATAGCTGTAAGTCCCTCAATCACCTCTGTATAAACCACCTGAGACCTAAAGAACAGTTAACTAAACTTTTAGGAACTGAAATAAAACTTTAAGCAGGGGGTTGGAGCAGTGGCTCAGCAGCTAAAGTGCTTGCCTGGCATGTGCAAGGAGCCCTGATCAAACCGGGTGTGTTCACGTACACAACTGAATGTTGGAGAAACAAAGGCCAGATGGGAAAAATAAAGTTGATTCTCTCTCACTCTCCTTAAAATCAAAACAAAAATAAAACCAAAAAACTTTAAACAGGTGCCTGTCTTCTGACTCTTACCATTGTTAGTCCATACTTTATATTACCATGAATATCATTTTTCTACAGTAAAATCCTAATTATATTTCCTAATTGTTTAGGAAAAAATATTATAGTCTCTCCCACTGCCAATTACAAAATAGTCCAAACTCCTTTTCCACCTAGAGGAGAATCTCCACAACCTCCCCTTAGCCCACCTTTTCAGGCTCACAGACCACCATGCCTTCAAACTAACTGGATGCAGCATGAACATTACCTCTACAGGCAATCTTCCCTGTCCAACCGAAGAGAACCACTCACCCATTCCGCACTATTATAAGTTCTTGGTAAATATATCTATTGTGAGAGTTACTGTACACTAGGTAAGTTTTTTCTTCATGTCTTGTCTTTCCCTTCCCAGAATTTGATGAACTTTAAGGTCAAAACTACGCATCAGGGGCTGGAGTGGTGGCTCAGCGGTTTCGGTGCTTGCCTGGCAAGCACGAGGACCCGGGTTCAAACCCCAGCACCACGTACTCAACTAAGTGTTGGAGCAACTAAGGCCATGTGAAAAACTAAATAAAATTGTTTCTCTTTCTGTCTCTCTCACTGTCCCTCTCTCTTTAAAAAAAAAAAAAAAACTACGCATCATTTCTTCTATATGTCCCTCTCTTCCACCAGTCACGAAGCACTGTATCTAGCATATAGTACATATTCAATAAATGCTTGGTGTATGAAGAAAGCAAAGGCAAATAAACCCACTTCAACAGTAAAATACAGCTTCTACTAACAGACCTTCTCCAGATAAAATAGAAGGTGCTCCCAACCAGGAAGAGCAAAAGGTAGGGCCAAGGGCACAGCTCAGTGGGAGAGCACTGCAAGAGTGGTAAGCACTTAAGTGTTTGCAATGAACCACCACCACCATTACCGATTTTACCCAATAATGCATTCGGCTACCTGAGACCTTACCACTGCTTGGTCAGTCCTCATTACAATGTACCTGATGCCCAGCTACTGGGCTGCAAATGCGATTTCGTTCACCTGGATGCCTAAAGCGCAAACCACATCCTGCGGGGCGAAAGAACAGGGGAATAAAGGCCCCACCCCTCTCCACGAGGCGCCGAAAGAAACCCCCGCAAACCTCCACCCCACCGCCTCAAGCTCTCCACTTCTCCATGACAACGCCTGGGGCCTCCGCGGCCACCATAGAAGCCTTTCACTCCAGAGGCGTCCCTCGTGCTTGAGTCTTATGGGCCTGGGTGATGACTAGCGCCAGACTCCTGCCCCTCGCTTTTGTTGTTCCGCTCTGCTCACTTTCCGGCATCTCCAACCTAAAAAATCACTAAAAAGGCACTCTCGCAGCCGACAGCCAAGCTGACGGAGCCACCCAGCAGACCAAACCCACACCCCGACGCACGCGGCTCGTGAGGCCACGCCTCTGACGGACAGAAAGGCAGCCAACCGCTTTAAATAACGGGACGGAAGGGGCGGAGCTAAACCAATCCGCTCAGGATGAGGTGAGAATGTGTAAGTAGTCCTCTTCCCGCCTTCCCGGTTCTCAGGTGCAGGTTGTGAGGAGGGGGCGGGACTAGCAGGAGGCAGCGGCCCTTGCTGAGCAGGGGAGAGAAACCGCACTTCCGAGGCTTCCGCCATTGCCCGGACTCCTCCACCAACCCGGCGCTCTCCCGCACCGCGGAGCGTGAGTGGCGCATGCGCAGGTGGGGTGGAAGGCGGGTCAGGCGCCCGAGAAAAGGGCGTGGCGAAGGCGAGCTCCCGCCACTACCCCCCCCCCCCCCGGGCAGCTCGAGATGCCGGCACCTGGAGCGCATCTAAAGATTAGTGAAGTGGTCTGTGCGTGGTGTGGGCTTGCTGCTAAATCCTCTGGTTTCATAACGTGTGCCTTTGCCCTCTGTAAATTATAGTAATGAACCTTACTTAAATCCTTAAGCAGAGATATTCTCTACCCGGGTTTAATAGGATATGCCCAACTTCAAGCAAGAAACTTGCCCAGTCCACTCTTCCAGCCTATTCTGGGCTAAACGCCTAATCATTGGCCTTTGGCCTTCCAGAAATTCAACCCTGCTGCTAACTCATTACTCTCCATGACTATCTTTCCAAATCAGGAACTGCACCTTTTCGCAATTCTTAAATCAGTCCCTACCCACAACCAGGCCCTGCTCCTCCATCACATGCTTTGTTTTATCAGCACTTGCACGACAGTCTCTACAGTCTTTGGGTCGGAAGCGCTTAGAAACCTTTTTGAAAACATGGTTGCTTGGCTGTACCCAGAACTTCTGAACCAGCATCTTAGGACAAGTTGGGCACTTGTATTTTTTTTTAAGCTGCTACCTGATTTTTGACTTGGTGAGAACACTAACTGTACTCATGCTGGAGGAGTTAATAATTAAATGTATGGTTGCCTATTGTCAAGGTAATACTGTTGATTAATTTGTACTTACAGGTTCAAGACTGAACCTGTTTCACATTGGCAGCGCAAGCTGTGTATGTAGATAGTTGTCAATTCATGGGACTTTGTGTCTGCTTTCCTGGCAGAAGAATCACTGACAGAACTCACTATGAAGTGCAGTGGAAATTGAACTCAGAGTTAGAACAAATCCTTGGAATCCAGATTAAGTGGTTTTGCAAAAAGATAAATCCTCAATTGGCTAGATTCTGCCATTTGGCAACAAGAAAAGTCATTGAGATCTTACTTACACGTTCATCCCTTTCAGTTTGGGGTGCAGCAATTCACTGTTCACTGGCATCTGATGATTCAGAAGTGGTGTGAGTCTTCCCCCAGGATTAACATGGCCAAGGAGCAGCTCCTCTTTAATTCAAGTGTAGTTAAAAGACCCCAGAATGTCGGATTTATCCACAGCCCTTTGTTTTTTAAATTTATTTTTTTTTAGAGAGAGAGAGAGAGAAAGAGAGAATCAGTTTTATTCAGTTTTTCATGTGGCTTTTGTTGCTCTGATATTTCATTGTGTATGTGGTACTGGGGTTCGAACCTGCGTCCTTGCAAATGCTAGGCAAGTGCTTTAACCGCTGAGCCACTACTCCACTAATTTACTTATTTCTGCTAATTTACTGACTTACTTAATTTACCGCTCCCCTAAATTTAGTTATTTCTTGAAGAAGGAATAAACCCAACTTTTTTAAAAAAGAAAAAGCTGAATTATTGACACCATCCTCTCCAAAACGCAGAGCCAATTATTAGAGCCTGCTTCTGATTATTCAGGAGTTACAGATTTGAGATAATGGGAAGGAGCTGTTTGGCAACTCTTTTCCATCTGGTGGAGACAATATCCAGGCAAACAGGTAATTTAGGAAGGGTTGCAAATATAGTGTCTAGAGAAAATATACTCTTATAAGTCTGCAGCTTCTATAGGCAGTGACTGCTTAGACCACAAAATTATGAAGGTACATTTTAATTTCAGTAAACTAACAAGGACACTAAGAATCCTTGTTATTATTTTAAAGTATAACACTAGCTGAACCTTGAGAAATGTTCTCACAAACATCTTTTATCAAAATGTGAAGTATTCTGGGTATGTTAATGCACACCTGTAATCCCAGTGACTCCAGAGTCTGAGGCAGGAGGATTACAAGTTTGAGGCCAGCACCCACATTTAGCAAAACCTTCAGCACCTCAGTGAGACCTTGTCTCAAAATAAAAAATTAAAAGGGGTTGGGCATGTAGCTTAGTGATAAAGCACCCCCCATCCCTAGTTTCAAGCCCCAGTACCAAAAATTTAAAAAAGTAAAATGTGTGCTTATAAAATGAAGAAATGAATTAGGGTTATTTATGATACGTTATACGTGGCTAAAAATGAAATTGGCTGAAATAAGACAAAATTGAAACTAAATATCTTGAAAACAAAAAGCCAACAATATGAAAGAAAATCTATGTGGAACACTATTTTATAAGGAAATGTTATGTAGGAAAAGTATCAACAGAGACAGAACAGAACATAAAGTAATAAAATGGTTTCTTGAATAAGACAGGTTAAATTGATTTTCTTTGCTTTTCATTAATATATGTACTGCAAAGTACCTAAGCTCAGGGGCAGGCTTGAAGCAGAACCAGTGAAAAGCAACTTTATTATGGAGCCCTCAGGGATAGTTGGATAATAACTGGATCATAAAAACTCCTAGTGCCTGTTAGAGGTTGACAGGCAGTGAGAGTTTTTCCCAGGTGCCCTCTGACCTAGAGAAAGGTTGGAATCCTGCCCTTGTCCTGTACTGGCAAGCCCTTCACCTTTGCTCTGCATTTTAATACCATTAAGACATGGAACAGGGAGCATTATGGGAATAAAATGGGAGGAGTGTTGTTTCCCTGTTTTAGCTATACTTCATCCGTTATGGATTTTTGTTTTTTAAATAAATATAGATGCTGGGGATGGAACCCAGATCCTTGTACTTGGTAGGCAGGTGCTTACCCCAGCTGTAAATTTGGCAGAGTTCAACATCAGCAGGAAATATCACTGATGAGGATGTTTAATTTGTGTAAAATGCACCTGAAAATGGCAACAACTGTGCGTTGTGAGGACATGAGAGTTTCATATTAAATGGCTTAGAAATCATGCTATAGTATTTCTGTTTGTAATGGAACTCCACACTTGGGAGTGGCCCTTGGGGACAGCTGTCACGCACAAAACATGGTACCAGTAATGGACGATTTTGTTTTTATTTACTTGCTCTGTTTAGCCATTAGTGTTCATTACAGCCCCTTTCAGAGCTTTTTAAACTGTACTCTATTGCCGGGTATGGTGGTGCACACCGGTAATTCTGGCTGCTGAGGAGGCTGACACGGGAGGATCACAAGTTCAAGTCCAGTCGGGGCAATTTATCCAGAGCCTCTCTCAAAGTAAAATAAAAAGGGGTCATGGATGTAGCTCAGTGATAGTGCATTTGCCTGGCATGTGAGGCACTGGGTTCAATCCCCAGTACTGGAAAAAAAACTGAACCTTATTTCTTTGTTTTGCTTTTCATCCATTCTTTGTGTCAGCAAAATAGAGAATCATCCCAGATGCTGAATGTTTCCCAGAATGTGAAGTTGAAAGAGTACAATGCCAGGTGAAGAGCTTAAGCCTGTAAAGTTTCTTTTTTTTGGGGGGGGGTCCCAGAATTGAACTCAGAAGTGCTTAACCACTCAGCCACATATGCAGCCCTTTTTTATTTTTTTGTTTTGAGACAGGGTCTGGGTAAGTTGCTGAAGCTGAACTTGTGATCCTCCTGCCTCAGCTTCCTGAGCTACTGGGGTTCCAGGTGCACCATTCATTGTGCCCGGCTAAACTTGTCTTTTCATCATAACCATTGAGTTCCTTTCTGGAGCTTAGCTGTGATTTGTTGTTTCATACTTTTAACATTTATGGCATCTTTTAGACACATGAAAGGAACAGAGATTAATACATCCATACAGCCAGCACCTAGCTTAAGAAATACAGCATTACAAATACAATAAGCCTCTGGTGTGTCCCTCCTCCATTGCATCTCCTTCTCTAGCCCATAAACTAACAGCTATCTTTTTGTGTGTGTATGGGGTGGTGGGTACTGGGAATTGAACCCAGGGATAATTTACCACTCAGCTACATCCCCAGCCCTTATTTTATTTTTTAATTTTAGACAGGGTCTCACTAAGTTGCTTGGGGACTAAGTTGCTGAGGCTGGCCTCAAACTTTCGATCCCTGCCTCAGCCTCTTGAGCTGCTGGGATTAGAGCATGTACCATCATGCCCAGCAAGTGAACCACTATCTTGAATTTGATGTATATGATTCCCACATCTGTATCTAAGGTGATGCACATTATCTTTATCCGTCTTCTATTGCTGTAACTGAATACTTGACACTGGGTAATTTATAAAGAAAGAAGTTTATTTTGGACCCTCATGGTTCTTGAGGCTAGGAAGTCATAAGAGTATGGTGCTGGCATCTGCTTGGCTTCTGGTGAGGGCCTCAAGGCAGAAGGGCAAGCAGATGTGTGACGAGGGCAGGACCCCTGAGATAGTGAACCCACTCATGAGAGAAAAGCATGGATCCATTCATGGGGCTCTCTCCCATGAGCAGACACTTCCTCCTGGGCCCAACCCCCAGCACTGCCACAGTGAGGAATTAAGGTTCCAATGCATGCATTTTGGGGAACATGCTCAAGCAGATATTTAGGTCCTTTTTATCTTCTCAGTATATAACAGTGTGCTCTGAACATTCTTGCATGTTTCCTTGGTATATACGTGTGAGAATTCTTTGTGTGTACGTGTATATATATCTAGGTAGAAGCTTATGATCAGTTTTACCAGAAACTGCCAAATTGGTCTCCAAATTTATACTCTGTAATGGGGGTCCACTGTTGCTTTGAGTGTAAACCTTGCTGCTTAACCTCAGGTCACTTATTCTAAACTGGGTTTTTTTTTTTTTTCCTTTCTTCCCTGTGCCTCCTTGCTAACAGTAGGGAAAACAGGACTAACACTTTCCTATCCCAGGCTCATCATCCATCATGTCTTTCATTGCTCACAAGAATAAAGAAACCAAATATGGGAACTGGAGCAAGGGCTCTTTCAAGGACACCAGCTGGACATTAATTAATTACATCTACTGATAATATTTGGAAACCAGCCCTTGTATTCCTCTTTTAAAAGCCCTGTGTTCCCCTTAGCAGTTAGAATTGCAGGATTTGAAACCCAAATCTTCTGCCCTTCTTTTTCATTTATCTTAAAGCCTTGTCTTCTTTAATGGATCAACACTGGAAACAAGAACTGAGCTTTTGGTATTGCTCCCACCATCTGTGCAAGAGAGTCCTCCTGTCTCTGTGCCCTCAGCTGGGAACTTAAAAGTTTTGCCAATCTGATGGACGTGAAATGGCTTCTCATTTCCAGCATGTGGTTTTCTTCATCTGTGAATCATCTGTTTGCATTTTTTGTCCATTTCTTTATTAAATTATGTATCTTTTTCTTATTGATTTATAGATGTTATTTATATATTCTGAATACTGATTCTTTTTAAACTTTGCTTACTGTTGTTTGCTTGTTTTTAAAGAGAGAGGGAGAATCAATTTTATTTAGTTTTTCATCTGGTTTACGTTGCTCCAACACTTTGTTGAGTATGTGGTGCTGGGGTTCCAACCCAGGTCCTTGCACATGCCAGGCAAGCATCTTAACTGCTGTGCCACCGCTCCAGCCCCCCCATTACTTTTGAGATGCATTTTTGGTAGCTGCATGTGACAATTCCTTTCATTTAAAGTTTTAAATTCTTTGTATCTTGCTTAACAAAACCCTCTAACCTGGGGTTATAAAGTCAATTACTTGTATTAAAGTTTTAATTTTTTTTCCATATTTAAGTCTGTCATCTACCTGTAATATATTTTTCTTTTTTTTAAGAAAGAGAATGAGAAAGAGAGAATCAATTTTATTTAGTTTTTCATGTGGCTTTCCTTGCTCCAACACTTTGATGTGTACATGGTGCTGGGGTTTGAACCCATGTCCTTGTACATAACAGGCAAGCGCCACAACTGCTGAGCCGCTGCTGCAGCCCCTGGAATTTATTTTTATATTATGGGAAGTAAGAATCCAGGTTCCTTCCCCCTATATAATATCTATATCAAAATAACTAGCTATCTCAAAACTTAGTGGATTAAAACAGCTACCATTCATTTAACTTATGCTCCTGCAAGGCTGTGCTCAGCTGGCTCACTCCTGGGTCTGTGGACAGTTGCCAGTAGGTCGCTATGCTACTAGAGGTTGACCTACTGGCAGGTTGTCCTCCTAGGGCAACTATCTTATCTGCCATGCATCCCTCATCATCCAGCTACCCGGATTTCTTTATACAATGTCAGCAGATTGCAAAAGGGAACAAGCCCCATTGTCTAAGCCTCTGCGTGTCAGTGTTTGGTAGGGTGCCATTAACTACAGCACGCTGCACAGCTCATCTCAGACTCTGAGTTAAGGCATTAAAGTTACATGATAAGGAAGCATGGAAACTGAGAGGGGAATGTATACCTCCACACATACCTATTGATGGACTTTCTGTTCTTTCCATATCCAAAACCATCCCATACTAGCTTAATATCTGTATTTTGAAAATGTCTTGATGTTGGTAACAAGTAGCTCCTCTGCTTCAATCTTTTGAAACCCTCTTGTCTCTTACATTAGTTTTAAGGAAACAGAAGGGATGGAAGAGAAATCTATAGATTTAAAGAGACTTAAAAGGCACATTAATTTTGTAATGGGTAAGACTAATAATGTCTATGGTGCACATTGGGTGACAAAGGTATTTTTTAAAATAAGGAAATGATGGCTGTAAGAGTCAGGGTTATGATTACTTGACTACTTATGGGTAAGTTTGTCAGATTTAACAAAACAAAAACAAAAACAGGACACTCAAATTCTCAGTTAAATTTGAATTTCAGATTAATAGTGATAATTTTCTAACATACTTGTTTATTCTGCAATTCAAATTTAAATGAGCCTGGTGTATTTTATTTGCAAAATCACGATTTTGTTCAGGATGTTAGTTTACCTGATCCAGTCCTTCTTGTAGCTAGGGTCACGTGTCCCTGCGTGGACCGAAGCAATTTAAGTGGAGGTTACCCATCAGGGCTTTGGGGAAAACTGATGGAGCTGGCACTCACCCTTCCATTTCTGCATAGCTGGATAACTGGAGTTATGTAGCCAAGCAGAAAAAGAGGAGGAACCTGGTCCCACCTGAAGTCCTGGAGCTCCCACCTGTGTCAAGTTTCCTTATCAGAATTTTATCATTTCATAAGAAAAAAATTCTTCTTTCACTGTGTTCTAGGACACATTAAGTAGCATTGGGATTATATGTTCCTTTGTAGTTGGGAAGAATTCCTGTAGAAACTATCTGGGCCTGTTCTGAGGGTGGAGAATGAGAGGGAATAGTTGTTTAGTAAGTATTTCTTCCGTGTTTGTTGACTTGGTTTAGTTTTATCTTTTATCTGATATTTTGGTGGAATACATTTTTCTGGGAAATTACCTATTTCATTTTATTTTGTGGTGTCTTATTTTATTTTAGGTGGTACTAGGGAATGAACTGAAGGTACGCTACTGTTGTTGTTAACCAGATTTTTTTGTTTTGTTTGTTTTGTTTTTAAAGAGAGAGGGACATGGGCTGGAGCGGTGGCTCAGCGGTTTCGGCGCTTGCCTGGCAAGCACGAGGACCCGGGTTCAAACCCCAGCACCACGTACACAACTGAGTGTTGGAGCAACTAAGGCCATGTGAAAAACTCAATGAAGTTGTTCCTCTCTTTCTCTGTCTCTCTCACTGTCCCTCTGTCTTAAAAAATAAAATGAAAAAATAAAGAGAGAGGGACAGTGAGAGAGAGAAAGACAGAATCAGCTTTATTTAGTTTTTCATATGGCTTTCGTTGCTCGGAGACTTCGTTGTATACGTGGTACTGGGGTTTGAACTCGAG
The DNA here is from genome assembly GCA_004027875.1 of Aplodontia rufa. Classification (NCBI taxonomy): domain Eukaryota; kingdom Metazoa; phylum Chordata; class Mammalia; order Rodentia; family Aplodontiidae; genus Aplodontia; species Aplodontia rufa. The sequence continues at coordinate 1,882 of PVKS010039221.1, read as the reverse complement.
TCCTTGCGCATGCCAGGCAAGTGCCGTAACCGCTGAGCCACCGCTCCAGCGCCTAACCAGATGTTTTTAATTTTCATTTTTTTTTTTAAATTTTGAGACAGGCTCACAGAGTTGCCAAGGCTGGCCTTGAATTTGCAATCCTCTTGCCTCATTGCTCCAAGTAGCTGAGATTACAGGCATGTGCCATTACACCAAGTTGAATGAAGGAAGTCTATCATGAAAGGACACATATTGTGTGCTTCCATACTTGCACCAACCATCCATCCATTTAAAAATGGAAAACAGATGGCCAACGACTGTTGAGGAGAGGGGAATGAGGAACTGTTGGTGCATGGGTATAGAGCCCTTCTGGATTGCAGATGAGAGGTCAGGAGGTGGCCACACACACAGTGAACAGACTGGAGTAGGTGGAGTAGCATACGTACTATACATACTAGAAGTAGTTAAGATGGAACACAGATCTTTGGCTTAGAGGAATGTTAGTCAGGCCCCAAGGCTTTTAGACAAGTCTACCTGGGATAATCTTTTTTGGTTAAATAATTAACTGGCTTGAGACTTTAATTAAAAATGTGAAATCCCTTCACCTTTGCCATATTCCATTTGCTAGAAGAAGCAAAGGTCAGTGTCCACCTCCACTCAAGGAAAGGATGATAGAGCAGTCTCTGCAGGGGTGGCCAGCATAGTTATCTCTTCCTTGTATGGATCGTCCCATTTTTAGGTATGTTGGAAGTCACCTTCCTCCTTACCTGTTGTCTTCTCCTGCTTCTCAATCTTTTCTTCCCAGGCCTGTTGCTCACTTTTCTAACTCCTGAACTCCTATCACTATTTACAGAGTCATCTGATTCCTTTGTGCTGGTTCTATATTTGCCACGCTTTCTTTGATGGCTTTCCCCCACCCCACATTCTTCCCTGAGTTCTGCCCACATAACCTTTCACTTCCCCTTCCCCACCCTCTCCCCTCCTCCACCATCCCCTCTGACTCTTCCCCCTTCCCTCCTCCTCCTTCTTCTACCACTTCCTTTTACTGCTTTCATCTGTTTTGTGCATTTGCTTTGTAGAAGTAATTGCTTTTCATTCATGGCAGAATGTTTAGTCACAGTTTTTATGTGCTTAGTGACAATTTTCTGGTGAGCGATCTTCAGTTTCCGTTCTTATAGTATCTGTCAAAAGATCTTGAGGTTTTTATTCACTCATTTACAGATGACTGAATTTTTCCTGTGGCATTTATTTGCAGGAGGTTTACGTGCGAGGTGAGCAGGGCCATTCTGTGTTGACAGGTACTTTCTGTCAGCCTTTGAACATACCTCACTTCTGTGTTTCCTTTTGAAAAATCTACTGTTGTTTAAAGATCATCTCTTTTCTCTCTAGTTGCTTCTAAGTTTTTTTTCTTAAAATATTTAGAGTTCTGAAGTTTCATTATGATGTGTAGGTGTACTTTTTTGTTGTTGTTTGTGTATCCTTTCTGCATTGCACTGATAAAATTCTCAGCTGTTATTCCTTCACATATGCTCCATGGCCTATATTTTCTCTTTGTGAAAACTCTTTTAGAAGTATGATTAGAACATCATGTTCTTCCATGTTTCTTATTCTTGTTTTTCATTTTTGTCATCTCTTTGGCACATTTTACTTACTCCCATACTGCAAAAATTCTCTACATCTGATTTTATTGACAACATGTTATTCTTTTATCTGTTTTAGATTCTACTGGGAAGTTCTTTAGTTTTCTTCAGTGTATTTATTGGGTAATTCATTCTAGTACTGCAGTCATCTGAAGTTGTTAGGGATTCTGATTTTGCTGTATTCTTTTGATTCCCTTGTATGATGGTTTGTTTCCTTGTATGTTTTTTTTTTTTTAAGGCTTTTTTTTTTTTTTTTTTTTTTT